>RJWH01002401.1:0-236487 GCA_004363575.1 Solenodon paradoxus
TGAGCTGTGCACGTATGTGAGGAGACAGTGAGCTGTGCACGTATGTGAGGAGACAGTGAGCTGTTCACGTATGTGAGGAGACAATGAGCTGTGCACAATACTCGTGTTCTCCAAGCACTTCTCTGCATACATGTTACCCTTCATTTTACAAAATAGTCATCACAGAGAGTTCAGTGACCAGTAGCAAAATAAATAACAAGAGAAACACAACATAGGTCTTGGAGTCCTATGAACCTGCTCTGAAAATATAGCTTTGTTTTCTGGCTATAAGACCTTACACAAGGGAATTAACCTGCCTGAACCTTCCCTTTCTCATTAAGGTGTGAATGAGGCTTATGCACACCCCTTAAAAAATTACTCTTATGCAAGGACTATTTTATCATCACATTAAAGAGGAGTGAGGCATGCTTCACTGGAAACATTGCTTTTTACAAAAAGTACTTAGCACAGGGCTGATTTCCTCTGATGCATAATACATAATGATTTTCATTGTCACTAAGTTCAGTGGACTTAGCAAGGACACAGCAGGGGGAGTGATCCTCCCCGGGTGCAGGTAATAGGAGAAACCCAATGTTGTTGAAGGTTTAAAGATAAAATTGTAGAGATGTCAGTCTGCTTGGTGTTAACCCTCATTACTGTCAGCCATGAAATAATCCAGCAGGGAAATATTTTCATTGATCTAAGTTCTAAACAAGTGTGGTATTTTAATCATGAAAATTGTGAATTTTATTTTAATAATACTAGTTGTTATTACTATATATCAAGTTTTGAATGAACACATTTTGATTTCTAACCCTTAAATAAACCTATTCTACATGGATGTTAATTTGGAGAATTTCCAGGGTGTCCTTCACCCTGGTAGAGTGGACTCGGAGCTCATGCTCATTGAGAAGAAGTTCCTGAGAGTCTGGAACCTTCCGCACTTGCTCCAAGTACAGCTCCTCTCTCCAACGCTGGTCGCGTGTGTCTGTCATCTCAACAGCGGATTCAAGCAAGGAGTGGAGAGTGATGGTGAAGATGAAGACAGAGGCATTCGAATTCTGTCATTCTACGTGCCTCCTTGGAGTTTTGATTTGTGTTTAAAATTCAAAACCGTGAAAAAGCATGAACTTCAAAGGCTAATGTTTTTGTTTAGTAAGTGCAAATACGGGTTCACAGATAAAACTAAGCCCACGTCCAGCCCTGTTCACAGGTGTTCTCCACCACTGTCCAGTGGGCTCCCCCACCCCTCCACTCCCTATTAGTAACCCCAGTTCTGTTGCAAGTGTTCAATGATTGGATTTGTTTCGTCTGTTCCTTTATTTTTTCTCTTCATGTTCCACCTGTGAGTGAGATTATCTGGTATCTATGTTTCTTCTTTTGGCTTATTTTACTTAATAATCCCCTCTGGATCCATCCATGTTGATTCAAATGACAGGGTTTCATCTCTTCTAAGGGCTGAGTAGTATTCCATTTTGTATATGTACCATATCTTCTTTATTTTCTTGATCCATTCATCTGATGCTGGGCACTTAGGTAGTTTCCAGTTCTTAGCTCTTGTGAGCAGGGCCGGACATGGGCTTAGTCTGTGCACTCGCCACTCTGTCCCTGCTTCCTCAGCCATAAAGGATGGAATCCTGACTTTTCACCTCCCACCTGCATCCCCACGGCCTCCTTCCCCGGGACTGCAGCCAGGAGGGGCTTCCCTCCTGCTGAAAACCCCACAGTCTGACCCTGCATCAAACCACTCTGCTTCCTCACCAGTCGCCCATTCTGGGACTGCTGTCCTCCATCGCCATCACTTTGAGATTTGGGGTGTTGGTGGAGATACCCAGCCACCTCTTGTCATTATCTGCATTATTCTCTTCGTCAAAGTCTATCAAAGCCATGTCTCTCAGCCCCACCGCCAGCGGCTGCAGCGCCATAGAGGCCCCAGCGAGTGTTGGCACGAACTTCGTGTCTCATGTCTCACTCCCCACGTGAAGCCATTCCCCACCTCTAGTCACACCAGGCCCCTGGGGCTCCCAGAACAGGCCGCCTCCCACCTCTAGGCACTTTCCATGCTCTTCCCTCTGCTTGGAACCTTCCATCTTCTCTGACTCCTTTTCTTGCTTCTCTGAAAAGCTCTCCATCAGAAAGCTCCCTCACTCTCGGGCTGAGCGGGACCCCTCTGCAGCAGTCGCAGGACTGCTACCTGTTTCCCACGGTCACCTCCCCCTGGCTTGTCCCCAGGCCAGTGTCAGGCGCCCAGTGCCTGCAGAGGGCCCTCAGCGCCGGCTGGATTCAATGAGGCAGGTTTGGCTGTGGGTCAGCGGGCAGTGCCCAGGCAGCGCAGGCCCAGACTGCCCTCCTGCTGGGCTCCTCTCCGCAGGCCGCCCTCCAGGGCCGGGAAGCTGGCTGTTGGGAGGACTCTCTTGCCAAAAGCCAACAGGCCTCCCAGGGAAGTTTTGCTCTGGGTCACACCCACCTCTGGGTGGCTGCCAACCTTCCTGCCAGAAACCACAGGCCTGGCTGAAGCTGCCCAGAGTCAGGTCCAGGGCTCAGGAGGACGTGGGTCACTCGGCAAAGGGGGTGTCTGCCAAACACTTCCGGGATCCACAGCGCCCCCACCCTGGGGTTGGGCCAGGGGTCTGGGGCAGTGGCTTGGCGAGGCCATCCTGGGCTGGGAGGGGCCAGAGAGGCCCTCTCCAGCCTGTCACAGGCTCTCGGTGCTGTCACTGGCTCCGGCTTACACACACACACACACACACACACCACGCACGCACGCACGCACACACACACTCATTCTGGCAGGCACCCTCTTGGTGGCAGAAACCATCACACCTTCAGGTAAATGGCCTCATTGCTGGGAGCATGAGGGTGGGAAGAAAAGCCAGGAATGCAAAGGTGTGTCTGTGTGTCTATGCGTGTGTGTGTGTGTGTGTGTGTGTGCATCTGTGTGTGTCTGTGTGTGTATATCTGTGTGTCTGTGTGTGTGTGTGTGTGTGTACCTGGGAGGGACCTCGCAGCCACTGTAACATGAAGACTTACAGGTCCTGCCTCGCAGGCTCCGAGTTGGCTCCGTGGAGGACCCAGTGACATGAGAGGTGCATCGCAGACACCCTTCCTGGCCTTCTTGCTGCTCTGCCTCCTCTCAAAGGTAAGGGGGCCCCGTGCTGGCATCCTTGGTGTGATAGGGTGAAGACCCTGCCCAGGACCCCCTGGAAGAATCTTGCGGCCTCACATCGGCCCAGCCCGGCTTCCCTTCCTGGTGCCCAGACTGCTGCCTCCGGCCGCCTCTGCTCTGTGACTCAGGCAAGTCCCTTCTCTCTGAGCCTCGGCAGCTTCCTCAGTGGAGGGGACATAAGGTTCATTTATGATCCTCTAAAGTGCCTAGCACAAGACCCGGCACACGGCAAAGTGTTCAAAAGAGGACTGGGTGTGCCTGTCCCCACCAGCCCTCTGCAAAGCAGAGTGGGGAGATCAGGACATGCCCTGCTTTGCCTGAGGAGGAGCCAGCTTTGGAATGGATGTCGGTGTCCACCTGCACAGTTCATACTAAGTTCATATTAAGGCAGTTGGGTCCTCAGTCACTGAGTGACCTGCTAACCCTGGCTGGAGGGGACAGAGATTTCTCTGTAGATTAATGACCTTCTCCCCAGGCTGCATGCGACCTCTCTCTCAGGGCTATACGGAACCTTACCTAGCATGCCCAGCAACTCCACAAAGAATTATTATACCCCTTTTTCAGTCTAGCGAGGCTCAGAGAGGGTAAACAATTGCCTAAAGTCACACAGCAAAGAAAAATAACTACAATATCAGCTATGGAGCCCTGAACTGACCTGAAGATGTGGGGGACTTGAATCTGTCCCACAGCTGCTGAGCACTGCCACCCCTCAGTGAAGCTGAGTTCGGTGCCATGGGGTTAGAATGAGCTCACTGTGTCTTCACGCTCCTGTGAGGAGCGGGGGCAGTCACTTCTCTGCCCCGGTCCTGATTAGTGGGTCGAGGGCCAAGATCCAGCCAGCAGTCCTGTCCCACTGTGTTTCCTCAAAGGAGACAGGTGGGGCGTGTTACCAGAGTGGGCAGAGCTGGGGCATGGAGCGCCTGGGCCCAGGATTAAACAAAAGTCCAAAAGAAAGCCATTCTCGACTTACTGTTCACTCTCCATTCTTCCTGGGTCCCAGGGGCCAGTCAGCATCTCGCTCAGGACACAGGAACTTCATTGTCACCATGAAGTCACCCAGTCCTCAGAGGCGTCTTCATCTTCAGGCAGGCTGGGGGCTCCTGGGCCCGGGCTGTGGATGGGGCGGGTGGCGGAGACATGGAACACAGCAAAGTCACGATGTGAGTCCTGGCTGTGATCTCATTTAATCCCTGTCGCAAATCCAAGAGAGGTGGTCTCCACCCCATTTTCCTGAGGACAAAACACTCCTCCCCCAGGGAACAATTATTTGAAATGCTGCAAGTGGGAAAACTTGGCTTCATCTCTTGCACAGAAGATTCCAGGTCCAGGGCTCTTGCCCCAATGACCACAGTGGGTCTGGAGGAACCGCATATGTGAAGGGACAGCGTGGCCCCCGGCATGGGTGGTGAGGAAGAGTGTGGCGAGAAAGAACAGAGAGGGCCGATCGCTCCTGAAATGCCCGCTGTGACTGGTGGCTATCCTCCTGGAATAAATGGGTAAACTGAGGCAGAAGCGTCCAGAGGAGAAGCAAGCACGGCCACTCAGAACCTGGGCCTGGATGCACATGGAGTGGATCCCGGTGCAGCCTCTCCCTCTCCGGTGTGGCCCGGCCACTGCTGTGGGCTTCAGTGTCTGCGTCCTTAGAGTGGACATCATGCGGGGCCCTGCACTGGAGGCTCAAGTCCACAGCACTTGACAGCCCCGCACAGGGCGTGCCTGCGTCAGTCAGTCAGTCACAATCACCCCGTGACCCCTAGGCCTTCCTGGGTGCCTGGCAGAGAGAGCTGGGTCCTGGCCCCCTACTTTTGTGGGAGAACCCAAGTGTCAGTTCTGGGGAGGGTCCCCCACTTCCCACTAGCTGAGGAAGGGACACCCTAGTTTGGAAGGAGACCCCAAGTCCTATCGATTGCGACTCAGATGGGTTTGGTGCGTCATCTCTGGACTGATTACAGAGCAGGCTTCCATTCCTTAAGAAGGGCCTCGCTGCCCCATTGCAAGCTGCCAGTGCTGCTGCTGGCCCAGATCCCCTGTGCGGGGTGAGGCTGGGCCCTCTTCCAGAATCTCTTCAGTACCTGTCTTCTGCTTGAGGCTCTGCAGGGCTGGGAAGGGTCCCCAGCCTGACGTCCAGGCACACAGTTGCTCTATTACCAGGCCCCTCTGGGACAGGAGGCCTGGGAGCGACTCGAGTGGGGCTACCTGTTTGGGACGCCCCCTAGTGGCCTTTGTGGGAGCTGCAGGCCACTGAGAGCGAGTTTGAGGAATGGGGTGGTGGGGGGTGGGGAGGATCCTAGGGGTGGGAGAGGGTGAGGACTAAGGCAAAAGTGTCATTGCCTGCTTTGGGGCCAGTAGGAGAAATGAGGACATGCGTTTCATCTTCCTAAACTGCAGGTCTTCTTTGCTCTAAAGGAACTCCTGCTGCACTCATTGACTGCCGGTAGTTGGGTCCACCGGAACAGATTGAATTGTGTCTACCACTTATTCCCCACTTCACATGGACATAATGGAACCCATGGCATCTGATTTTGGACTTGGTTGACTCTGTCCTGAGTGGGGAGGAAAATCTGGACTCAGGAGGGCAGGTCCTGGCTCAGCTTTTCCCCATTACAGGGAGAGCCCACCCCACCTGGGCCTGTGGCTCCTTGGAGGGGCGCCGGCTCCAGCTCTGGGGCACCCGCTGTGATTGTGGACAAGTCACTTCTCTCAAGCTGTTTCCCCAGCTGTGCACAGCAGCCAAGACAGGGTCAGTGGAGGAGACGCCCCTCAAACTAGCTGTGTGTCAGAGCCCTGGACAGCATGTGAAAAGGGCAGATTCCAGGGTCCCAGCTCCAGAAGGTCTGTTTTAGTTCAGGGGCGGTCAGGGTATGGACATTTCCTGCCTGATCCAATGCTCATCCCGGACCAGGAACAGATTCTGGATTGTTCCAAAGACCAAACCCATCCATTATATTATTGGATTTATTCAGCCTCAAGTATCCACAATCCCCATACTGGAAATGTACAGATTCTGGTGTGATTTTCTTTTGCTTTGTTTTTAAAGGAAAGGTATAGGCAGGAATGAAGGTAAGTAGACCGGAAGAGATACTATATTATTTTACTTAGTTGTTCATCTTGGGTGTTGCCCTCGGCACTGGGATGAGAACCCAGGTCTTGGGATGTATGTGGACTGCGCCAGTAAGAGGCAGAGGGCCTAACCACTGCACCACCAAGGCACACCCTGACCGTGGTATCTCCTTCCTTTGTTTTATGACATTTACCTCCTGTCATCTCCCTGAGGGCAGGCCCCAACTAGAGGCACTGAGCACCTGCTGCCACCAGGTGGTGAGGAAGGGCTCAACACATCATTTCATGTACTCCCCAACATAGTCTTCTGAGTCAGAAAGTGCCATTGTCCCCTTTACAGATGTGGAAACTAAGGCTCCGAGAGCAACTGGCCCAGGGCCACTCAGCCAGTGCAGGGCAGTTAGCACTGGCGTTCACGTCCAGAGTCCTAGCTCACAGCCACAGTCTATGCTTCCTTGGGGAGGGTCATGGGTCGCCGGGATCCACGGGCCGGCCTGTGTGAATCTAGGGCTCTGGTGTGGCCCCCTGCTGCCATGCTGGCAGGGAGGAGCCCAGTGTGAGGGCTAAATGGCCCCTCCCTGAACCATGGCTGAGTGAGGTCTGTCTCTGCAGGTGTGCGCCCAGCTGTGCCCGACACCGTGCACCTGCCCCTGGCCACCTCCCCGGTGCCCCCCAGGCGTGCCCCTGGTGCCGGACGGCTGCAACTGCTGCCAGGTGTGTGCACGGCGTCTGGGAGAGCCCTGCGACCAGCTCCACGTCTGCGACCCTGCCCAGGGCCTGGTCTGCCAGCTGGGGGCAGGCCCTGGCGGGCCGGGGGCCGTGTGCCTCTGTAAGCAGGTTTGCGGGCCCAATGGAGGGTGTGTTGGGGTGGGGTCAAGGCCAAAGGGTCCTGAGTCAAAGAGAAGCCAGCTTCTTTCACCCGCCCTTCAGAGACAACTGTCCATTCCTGGTGGACACTGGTGACGCAGGGACCCTGGACCCCTCTCTACTGCTCCACTCTTGGCCTTTGCTTTGACCTTGCCCAACACCTGGGCAGCCCTCCTGGTCCTCTGTCCAAGTCAGAGCCAACTTGCAACGCCAACCCCAAGTTCCTTCTCCCCCAAGAAGCCCTCCCAGATGCCTCATCCCAAGAGGCAGCTACCCCTTCTTATCACGCTTCTGGGGAAAAAGCCTTGTGAGGCTGACTCTCAGGTGCAAAGCAGCTGCTACATAAATCACGCCATCCTCACAATGACCCTGTGGGAAGTCCTTTCAGACCCATTTTATAGATGAGGAAACTGAGGCTCTGTGATCTCAACTGTCGTGCTGACTATTAGCCAGCACTGAGTGGCACTGAGTGGCACTGAGAGGCACTGAGTGGGACTGAGTGGCACTAGTGTCACTGAGTAGGACTGAGTGGCACTGAGTGTCACTGAGTAGGACTGAGTGGCACTGAGTGGGACTGAGGGGAACTGAGTGGTGCTGAGTGGGACTGAGTGGGACTGAGTGGTGCTGAGTGGGACTGAGTGGTGCTGAGTGGGACTGAGTGGCGCTGAGTGGGGCTGAGTGGGACTGAGTGGGGCTGAGTGGCGCTGAGTGGGACTGAGTGGGACTGAGTGGGACTGAGTGGGACTGAGTGGGACTGAGTGGGACTGAGTGGGACTGAGTGGGACTGAGTGGGACTGAGTGGCGCTGAGTGGGACTGAGTGGGACTGAGTGGGACTGAGTGGCGCTGAGTGGGACTGAGTGGGACTGAGTGGCGCTGAGTGGGACTGATTCAAACCGGCTCGACAACAACATTCTCTTCTGTCTTCCTCCCAACTGGATGCTCAGGCCCTAGTCTGAGTCCTGAGTTTGCTGTCTACTAGTGACTCTGAGCATGTCACTTCTCTCTTCACTCTTCAGGCCCTGGTGCCCTCTGGAGCTTTAGATTGGGGCCTGTCATTTTGCTGAAGGGACATTCAGGGCCTATCCTGGCATGGTGTCCCTGGTCTCTCCACACGAGACACCAGAAGCACCCCCATGTCACAACAATCTGTCTTCAGAGATTGTAAGATGTCCCCTGGGGAGCAAAACTGTCCCCAGCTGAGAACCACTGCTTAGAGAAATAGAGGGAGGGTTTGTTTGACTTTTGTTTTCTTGTAATAATAAGCCTTAAAGAGCAATTTACCTTTTCATCTAGGTGTGTGTCACATTTTTATAAAAATAAGAGAGGGGTCCCGTGAGTGACTGATAATGAGTCCATCGACAGGCCGAAATTTGTTAGCACAAAAACGTAAAGCCAGTTAGTTATCGATAGTAAGTCCTTACTAAATAAGAAGCACATATGTACCCTGACATGTGGAAAGCACTCATCCCGTGCCAGGCACCAAAGTTTTCCCACATATCACTCAACCAATCTCACATCAGCCATCCGAGTGGGTCTCGATGCGACCCCATTTTAAACATGGAACAAAGAGACACAGAGAGGTTAAGTAACTTGCCCAAAGTTATACAGCTCATAAGTGGCTGATCTGGGATTGGAGCTCAGCAAGCTGGCCCCACACTCGCGTCCATCACCCCACTGCCTGATTCTCGGCATATGATTAGGCCACAGAAGCTGTTATTGTCAATAATTCAATTAAAGGGACTTTCTTATTTCATTTTGATTCAGACTTCAGAAAACTACAGCCAAGGATTTATTACTGTTTTTTAAAAGGAAAGATGCAGGAAGGAATGAAAGTAAGTAGGCAGGCAGGAAGAGAGAGGAAGAAACACTTTATTTTTATGTAGCTGTTCATCTTAGTTGTTTTCAGCCCCAGGTCTTGAACTGAGGATCTTGGGATGTATGCGGACTTTGTTCAGTGAACTTAAACCTCTAGGCCACCAGGGTGCTCCAAGCCAAGGATTTCCTTGGTTTTAGCTCCCTCCTGCAACCCCCAGTTCTGGTGGGAAAACATGGTGGGTGCTCATGAATGTTTAATGATTTGGACCAAATCTGGAGGCTGGGACCTGGGGACCTTAAAACAGACTCCAGTGGCTACGTCTAGGTCTTGGCTCTGGAGCAAACATGCCACCGAAAAAAATCTCTCCTGGCACCCCGCAACCCTTCTCTGAGGCCAGCTCCTGAGAGTCCTCGCCCCAAGTGCTCAGCCCAGGGTATCACCGCTCTGCCCACCATGCCAGTTCAAAACCTTGCAGTCATTCTTAGCATCTCCCTCTTTTTTTCTCATGTCCCATGTACTACCCACAGCAAATTCCCTACAACGTTTCCAGAAGCTGACATGTCTCAGTCCCTCCACGGCCTCCACCTTCCGGAGCCCTACCATCACTTGTCTGAATCTTGTAGGAGCCCCCCCAAATGTCTCCCTGCTCTGCTCAACACAACAGCCGGAGGGCCCCTTTAAAAAACACTGAAGTAACACTGATTTATAACCTGCTGTGTGTTTCGAGGTGCAGCCTGATAAAGCAATATCTATAGAGATACATCATGCTTGTCACCAGAATTTCAGTGTCCATTCATCATCTGGCAGTTGACCTCTATTTGTTTTAAAGAAAAGGTACAGGTAGGAATGAAGGTGAGGAGGGAGGCAGGAGAGAGGAGGAAGAAGCATTTTATTTTATTTTTATTTAATTGTATATCTTGGTTGTTTTCTGTGATCCAAGCCCCGAACCTGGGTCCTTGGGATGTCTGTGGACTGCGCTTCAGTCAGAGGCAGTCAGCCAAACCACTACTTCACCAGGACACACCCGGTTGACCCCTTTTAACCGACTTACTCACTTCACGTCCCCCTTCCCTTGCGGGAACCACTGTTTTGTTTTTATCATTTAAAAGTTTGCTTTTGCTTAGTTTGTTCACTTGTTTCTTTATTGACCATATGCATGAAAACAGACAGTATTTGTCTTTCCATCTGACTTATCTCACGGAGCATAATCCCTTTAGGGAATTACATTGTCGCAGGTGGCAGGGTTTCATCTTTTCTGTTTTTTAAAGGAAAGACAAGCAGGAATGAAGGCAAGCAGACAGGCAGGCAGGAGGACAGAGGAGGAAGAAGCATCTTTTATTTAGTTATTCATCATGGTCGCTCTCCCCAAGCCAGGATGTGAGCCTGGGACCTTGGGATGTCTGCGGATTGCACCCAGGTGCTGCGCCACCAGGGCACGGCTTGTTCTTTTCTTTTGAAGGACAGGTGCAGCAGGAATGAAGGCGAGGAGGCAGGCAGGAGGGAGGAGGAAGAAGCACTTTATTTTTATTCAGTTGCTCAATTACTTGCTTCCCCTACACCTGGGACTTGAACCTCGGGGTACATGGCTGGCCCCTTTGGAGGCGATTGACCTAACTGCTGCTCCCGGGGTACCCATCTATTTTTTAATAGCTGAGTAACAGTCCATTGTGTGCATATACCCCATCTTCTTTATCCACTCATCCAGCGATGGGCACTTAGGTTGTTTCCAGCTCTTGGCTGCTGTGCGTAGTGCTGCCATGAACATGGAGTGCAGAGATCTCTGCCAACAAGCTCTTTTTAATACTTGAGTCACATCACGTCCCTCCTCAGCCTAAATGCCTCCAACCACTTCCCATCTCTGCAGAGAAAAAGCCAAGTCCACTCAGTGGCCCTCAGAGCCCCCAGGATCCCGCTCCTCGTTTCACTCTGAACTCCTCTAATGCCCCTGCCCTCCTGCTGGCTGCTCCAGCCACGCGGCCTCCTCGCTGCTCCTCAAAGCCCCTGGTGCGCACCCACCACAGGACCTTGGCACGGACAGCGCCCTCTACCCGAGACCTGCCCCCACCATGTCTGCATGGTATGTTCCTCACCTCCTTCACCTTTGACTCAAATGTCCCCTTCTAGGCCTTTCCCAGTCACCAGTCCTTAACTCTGCTGTCCCTGATTTTTCCAGCACTAACCGCCATCTGACAGAACATGCTCCACCTGTTTATTGTCTGTTTCCATGGAAGTGGAAGCTCAATGAGGGCAGGACTTGGCCTGTTTTATAGTCATTATTGTCACACAAGTACCCGGCACATAGGAGCCAGTCTGTAAACTGCTGCTCAGTGGCTGAGAAAGAACAGTAGTACAGGGGGCTTCATGTACCAGCACTGGCTTGTTGAGCCCACACGGTGAGCGAGCTCACATACGTGATTCCATGTTCTCATGATGAGGCAGGTTCTATGTGGGTCCCTATTTTGCAGATGAGGGTGCTGGGGCTCAGAGCGGTTAAATCATCTGCCCCACATTACACAGTTTGCAAGTGGCTGAAGGTTGGGAAAAAAAAATCAGCCATCGCTGCTGTTCCTTCCCCTGCAAGGGACTCTCAGAGGGGAAGAAGTGGGCAGACAGCACAGATGACAAGACTGTGCTCTGAAGGAGTTCGGGAGGTTACCGACGGGCCTGAAGGGCAGGGTGCAGATGGTGGGACTGGGGAATTCCAAGAGCAAACAGACTTGGAGCTGCCTCATGGTTCTGAACGTGTCCGGGTGCACACAGACCTCAGGGTGGGGACACTGCCCAGGAGTCACCCCAGCCCCACCAGCTCTGAGGACCCAGGAGAGGCACCAGGAAACTTTGCCAGCATGGCCACCTCTCCAGCTGACTTTCCCAAACCATCTGTTTGCCAGGTCATCCCAGCAACAGGAGGTCCCAGAGCTGTGGCACGGGAGTCACGCTGGGAGACCGAGCCCAACTGTGGCCAGGCTGGGGTGGCGATTAAGGTGCAGCTGTCCCTGCAATTTAGGAAGCCAGGCAACATGTGATTCCAGCTTTGGAGTCTAAGGGCTGTGGCCTGGAAGGAACGTGAAGGGAGCTGGCGTGGCCCTGGCGCAGGGTCCTTATCCCAGAGGAGTCAGCATCGCCTGTGCCATTTACAAGAAGAGCTTCCAGATGAGTCCTGGCCCCCAGCCACGCTGGACAGCCCCACCCTCCTGCTGTCATTCCTTCTCTGCACCTCCTGAAATCACGCACACCTTCCTCCAGGGTAGGCAAGACCCTATTTCCTTGAGACAAAAACAGGATGGGGCTTTTGGGCCCCTTAACAGACTGGCCGGAGGCAACTCCACTGCCCATTTTCCCACGTTACGGACGGCCCTGGTTTATTAAAAACAGGGCAAGGTGACCTGTCAGGAAACGTGAAAACAAATGGCCCTGACCCCTTTAAAACCATCCGTGTCCTCCAGGCCCTTCACCTCTGGCCCCTGCTGCCCTCCATCCCTCAAGGCAGGACTATATCTTTATCCTGTCCAGGAGCACGCAGGATGTGTGGCACGGAGGGACCTGATACGTATCTCTAGAGGATAAGGAGTCTGAATGACTTTATCAGAGTCTCTTATGTGCTGAGCATTTGTTCAAGGGACATTTTCTGAGGCTCCACGTGTTCCTCGTGCTCTGAGCTGGCACGGGAGGTCAGCGTGCACATTCTGGGCCCCAGCCCTCAAAGAGCTCCGGAGCGGAGCAGAGGCCCACATCTGGAGGCCTTCACTCAGCTTCCTGGGCCCCTGTTGGATGCCCAGCTCTGTGCTACACACGTGGCATCTCATGTAGCTGCAGGCACAGAGGACCGTTAAGGAGACTCAGAGAAGGTAAGTAGCTCAGCCTCAGTCACAGGACCAGGGAGGTAATCCTGCGCTGACAGTGGGGATCACAAGACAGCAGATGCACAACGAACGGGTGCTGCCTGAAATCTCAGTGTGCACGTAAGAATTATAAAATCTTAACATGTAAGGAAAATTCTAGCACATCCTGGTGGCTTAGCAGTAAGTCCGCAGCGTCCGGCCGGCTCAGCCCACATACATCCCAAGAACCAGGGTCTGTGACTTGGGGTCAGGGTCGTGTGGGGGATGGGTTGGGAACAAGCAAGATGAAAACTTAAATTTAAAAAATATTCTAATAAGAATAGCAGAGCAGCTAGGATATATTAAGGTTCTCCCTTATGTTGAATTCATTATATAGTCATTTCATTTAGTCTGTACCTCAATCCTGCGAAATAAGTACCATTATAACCCATTTTGCAGATGAAGAAACAGGCAAGAAGTGAAATCACTTGGCCAAGATCCATAGCTAACGGGGTCAAATCAGGCCCGGCCGCCACAAACTGTCAGGGTGCAGTGTGGGACGCTGTCTTCCTACCGCGAAGGCAGGCTGGCCATGGGGAGGTGGCATGTTGGGGTGGGAGCCACTTGATGGTGCCCAGGTCCTGTCAGGCCCTGTCTCCCCAGGGGGATCTGGGCCAGCTCTGCAGAGAGCCCTGTGGAGGAGGAGCTGGGGTCACCTTGGGCATCCCGGTTCTCCTCCACAGGGCCGGATGATGACAGGAGCTGCGAGGTGAATGGCCGCCTGTACCGGGATGGGGAGACCTTCCAGCCCCACTGCAGGATTAGCTGCCACTGCTCTGACGGCGGCCTCACCTGCGTGCCGCTCTGCAGTGAGGACATCCGGCTGCCCAGCTGGGACTGTCCCTATCCCAGGAGGGTTGAGGTCCCCGGCAAGTGCTGTCCCGAGTGGGTGTGTGACCAGAGAGGGGGCCTGGGGGCTCACCTGCTCCCATCCCAAGGTAAGAGTAGACAGGCCCTGGGCTGGAACTAGGCTGCATGGAAGGATGGGTGTGGGGGCGTGGTTGCCTGGAGGGAGGCGGGGCCAGTTGGAATTGGTGGGCGGGGCCAAGTGGAGGGGTGAGGGGCCGGAAGCCAGGAGCCACCTGGACCTGGAAGCAAAGGTTCCACCCACAAAAGTTGGGAACCGGTGGTGGCTGGGCAGACACTAGGACACAGGAATTATACATATAAGTTTGAATATTATATCATTAATACATTATTATTTGGGATTATTGAAAGAGAAACTCAGAGCTGACCCAGGCAAGTGGGTTACCTCTGGGATGATGACCTGGGGCCAGACAGCAGGGGGAAGAAGGACATTTATGTCCCACGATAAACTCTTCAGCTTTAGAGATTTTGTTATTGTGAAAAAACTGGATTTTTAAAGATCACTATTATACGATCATGATTTTTTAAAGGCAGTCACAAATAGGGCTTTGATTCAGAGATGTCGGCACCACAGGAGAGGAGGTAGAGGGTGGCGGGCGAAGCATGGGGTTGGCTTGGGTTCTAAACCCTACCTGGCTGCTTCCTAGCTGTGTGACTCTGAGAAAGTTGTTCACCCTTTCTGTGCTTCAGTTCCTCCAGCTGTGAAAAGAGGAATATAAAAGCAACCACCTCTTAGAGTTGTGGTGAGGACTGCAAAAATGAATACACGTCCAACAGCGCCTAGCACACAGCACTGCATTGGTGGAAGCTGTTACCCCTATGACGGCATATGACATATCCCTTTAAACACACAGAATACCGATGCGTTCTGCAGAAAGCAGGACAGGAACTGTCTATGCCATCCGGTTTCCATTATGTGTGTGCAGGCGCACTGACAGTTACATGTGCGCACACTGCTGAGTCCATTCTGCACACACGCGACTGTCATGCAGGGGTCCCAACTCCAGCACTTGTGATGTCAGGCTGGCGAGTCCCCTGGGACTTGACCTGTTGCCCGGTCAGAGTCTGGCAGCATCCCTGCTGGACTTTGGTAGCCCTCACTCCCAGGCACCACTACCAAAAATGTCTCCAGACATTGCCAAATGTCCTCCAAGGGCAAAATTACCCTTAGTTGAGCACCAGAAATATTAAGAGAGCAGAGCAAGACTCGAGGAGGAGGAGCGTCAAGCCAGGGGAGTCCCAGGCACAGCCTTGGCGCCATGAGCATCCAGCTCCAGCTCCACTGCACCCAGGCTGAACCGCCTTCCTGTGAGGTGCTGTTTTCTGTGGGGGTACAGAAATGGGGAATTCACTGATTCCTGGAGGACCGTCATGGTCAGCACCATCATAACTGCCTAATAACCACCTTTGACAAGCATTAAGCTCAGTGCCCAACAATCAACTGCTAGGAAATTTGCACGGGAAGAAACTGAGGTTCAGAGGGGTTAAGTAACGCCACCAAGAATGCATTGCTAGCCAGTGAGTTGATTTGGTTGCCAAGCCCTGAACTTGCAGTGCTGACCCCCATTTCTCCCCCCGCAGGACCCCAGTTTTCTGGCCTTGTTGCTCCCCAGGCCCCTGGCATCCCCTGCCCGGAATGGAGCACAGCCTGGGGCCCCTGCTCCACCACCTGTGGGCTGGGCGTGGCCACCCGGGTGTCCAACCAGAATCACTTCTGTCGCCTGGAGAGACAGCGCCGCCTGTGTCTGCCTGGGCCCTGCCCACCTGCCAGGGGCCACAGCAACCTGAACAGGGCCTTCTAGAGTAAGGCTGGCTTTGGATACAGGAGCTCACCCTTCCCAGCAGGCAACCTTGACTGCAGGTAACCGTCAAGTTTGTCCACCCTCCAGCCCTGGAAGGCAAGGTCATCATCAGCATCTGGTCAGGACCTGCAGTACAGCAAGACCTGTGTCCTAGTCACCCTTTCTCAAACTCACAGCTGGGGAGACCGGGCAACCTTTGTAGACTCTTCTGATCGGCTCCCAGTCTTCGCAGAGGTCAGCACCATTGTATCCAGTGCACAGGGATCTTTCTGGGAAACTGAACACATCCTTCATCCTTAGGCTGAGGCAGAGGCTGGGCTGCACTGGCTAATTTTCCGGGGTTTGATGAAGGGGGCACACACGGGTATTCTGAATCTCCTGCTCCCTTTCCTGGAGAATGAAAAACTGTCCCTGAACCCAGGTTTCTTATATGTCAGGCATGTGGTGTGTGGGGTTTCAGGGGTCGAAGTCTCTGTGCAGATCACAAGGTAAAGTCACACTGGAAGAAAGTCAGAAAGCAGGCCTGACAGTGGTCCATTCAACCCACTAGCGTTCATAGCACAAATGTCTCCAGAGCACCCACGAGCTGCCGGACACTGAGCAACACGCTTCTCAGAAGTCAGTGCTTTGGACCATTTTTGGCCAGAGAAGCAGAGAGAACGAAGGAATAACCCCTGAGGTCCAGGGTGGGCCTGAAATAAAGCAACTCAAGCGTGAAGTTCTGTTTGACGTCTCATGTGTGATTGTTAAAAAAAACCAAAACCAGTGCACCTTGGTGCAGCAGCGGTTAGGTTACCCGTCTCCAAAGAAGCCAGGCCACATCCCCCTGGGTTGGAGTCCCAGGTCCAGTGGGGAAGCAAGCAGTGTGAACAATGACATGGAAAATAAAATAAAGTGGTTCTCCCCTCCTCTCTCTTCCTGCCTGCCTGCTGACTCACCTTCTTCTTGCCTGTACCTTTCCTTAAAATAAGATAAAATAAACTCACATACACATCTTATGCTCTCCTCTGTGGTCTACTGCGTTTGTTGAAAAACCACATTTTCATTAAAAGCCAGCCAGGAAATTAGAAAACACTTTTAGTGTTTAGACAGCAATGTCTTCGTAACAAACTGATTTCATTGCGGCATGATTTACACACAGGTAAGCAAACAGATCTTCAATGCGCGATTTAACGAGTTTTCACAAATGAACACACCTCTGTCACGGACTTCTCCATCAAGTATAAAACATTCCAGTCATCTCAGATGGTTTCCTCTGGCCCCTTCGTGTCACCCCCTCCCCACCAAGAACACTGTTCTGACGTCTATAGCGACAGCGAGTGTTGACTATTCTGCAGACTCTTTAACAAGTTTCACTCAATACCAGCCTTCTGGGGCAAAGGGCTGGAGGGAGGGCTGGAGGGAGGGCAGAGCCAGGAGCTGGGATCAGAGGTGAAAGATGGAATCACGGCCAGAGAATCAACTGGGGTCGGGGCCACTACAGAGAAGCAGACTTGTGGACCTATCAAAGCAGATGGAGATGGGAACAGTCCCTGGCCTCTGTCCTCTCAGTTCAGTCTTCTCTTCAGTAGTGCCTCCCACTGGTCAATCCTGCTGGGGAGATGGAGGGGAGGGAGCCTGGGAACGCAGAGCCTGAGACATAAACGGAGCAGGAAATGGAGCAAGGGCAGGACTAGACATAGACCCTAAGGGACCTGCCCCACAGATGGGACATCCACCAACTCCAGGAATCCCGGTTTGAGAACCACAGGCAGCATTGAGCCATTCTGTCTTCACAAAATAGAACCAACTCTAATTCACAGAGTGAACCCTGCAAGTGACCTGTCCCAACGCTGGTCTGCAGCTGGCTGGGGTGCTAGTCCAAGCCACGATGCTCTGACTCTGTAGACCGTGTCCCTGGTCTCTCACAGGCGTGTCTGAGCATGTCGGTGGGAGAGCAAACGCTGAACGCACTGCCAGGGAAAATCCTGAGAGCGAGGAAGGGATAACACACCCGCACCGAGCGAGCCCTCTCTGCCGAGGCTTCCCCGCATGATGTCAGTCAGCCCTCGGTCAGGCTCTCAGGCACTCCTCTCCTTCCCATGTGACAGTCAGGTCACTGAGACAATTAAAGAGCTGGCCCGGGTGGCTGCAAGGCCAGGGCCTCACTACTGAGCCAGTGAGCAGTGAAAAGCAGTCTTGGGCAAGCTGCTGAATTTTTTTGTGCCTCAGTTTCCTTTTTCTAAAGGAAGGATAGCGGGCGTGCCCTGGTGGAGCAGCGGTTAGGTCAACTGCCTCTGAAGAACACAGGCCATGTACTCCTGAGTTCAAGGGGAAAACAACCAGTGTGGACAACTGAAAGTGGAAATAAAATGAAAGTGCTGCTTCCTCCTGTCTTTTCTTGTCTGCCTACTTGTCTTCAGTCCTGCCTGTGCCTTTCCTTTAAAAAAAAAAAGAAAAGAAGAAGAATGACAGTATTCAATCTAAATTAAGTCACAATTTATGTGACTTAAATTTTAAAAATGTAGTCATCATTATCTTGACTGGACCTCTGGTGTATTAGCTTTTACATCTGTAAAATGGGCATAAATAGAAGTTGTGAATGTGGATGTTGTGAATCTTAGGTGAGGGATTCCTCCAGGCTCACCTTATGTATAAGCTATTTTTAGCATTCTGCCTCTGCCATTCTCTGCAAGGCAAGGGCTGGAAACCGCCTTCTAACACACTACAGAGCTTCTTTATCACATGTATGATGTGGTGCCAGACTCCACAGGCACGAGGATCATGTCTGTCTGCTTTATTCATGATTGGATGCCCAGGACCCAGAACAGAGCTCAGGACAGAACAAGGCTTGGTGGCCAGTGAATAAATGCGCTAGCAGAGCTTGCTTTTTCAAAGGGAATTTCATGGGACTTACAAAAGTAACCCTGCAGGGAACAAATGGGAATGATGCTCAGCTCACAATGACCACTGTTTACCATGCCTGTCCCAGTCAGGACTGTCCTAATCTTCAACCTCAGTCCTTCTCAAAGTGGGGCCCTGGGGACGGAAGCATCAGCAGTGCCTACAGACTGGTTAGAACTGAAAACGTGGTGTGCGGTCTCCCAGACTCAGAACCCTCAGGGTGGGGGTCAGAGACTTTTCAAGGAGCCCTCCACTTTTTTAAATCCGTTTAAGGAAGTGCGAGCGTGTCTGAGGATGGATGAAGAAAACGTAGTGTGCTGCTACCCCCTGGTGGCAATTTGGTGCAGGGGCACAGAGAGGCACCTGGTGGGAAGAGCGCTTGGCCCAGGCGGCCTCTGGTTCCACAGATGGAACCAGCAAGTCTCAGGAGTGGAAGAGCCATGCAGGGACCTCAGACTGAGGTGTGACAGAGGCTGTTCTAGGATTCCTACCTATTTATGCTGAATGCAGCAGCTTTGCTTTCTTAAAATATCATTTAAACATATCTGCAAGGGCCACTGCGAGTCCTGGGTGAGGGCACCCCACCAGGCCCCTGTGCCCATCACAGTCAGCTCCCTCCTCCCATCAGCATAGTATGCAGTCAGAAGGATCTTTCTGGAGCTCAGTCACAGCTCTGTCACTCTGAGGAGCCCATTCTGTGGCTCGGAGTCGACCTCCGGGCTGGGGTCAGACTCCCTCCAGGACTCACAGGCCCGGCTGGGTTTTTTTTTTCTTCTTCTTCTATTTTTTTCAGCCTCTTCTGTGCTCCTGTCACGGAGGCTTGGGCTCCGCACCCCTGGCCAGGCCTTTCCCCAGGCGATCCCCTGCACTCGGGGGACTCTTTCTTCCACGTCTTCACCCCGGATTATTCTTGGTCAGTCCCAGTCTCCACCAGCACTGAGGCTCCCAACCTGCTCAGCTACCCAGATGCTTCACTCCCGTCGGCCTTCTCTTCCCGCAGCTTCCACACTCCCTCTTCCAGGTGGTTCCCATTGGTATACGCACGCCTGGTCCTTTTTCCAACCTGCAAAGGTGTGGCCCTGCAGCCCAGGTCCATCTTGGCTGTTCCATGAACAAAAGGTGGGTACCCTCTTCAAGGGGCACCTCCAAAATCTCACTGGAGTGTGTGTGTTGGGGGCAGTGCTGGTGCCTGCAAAAGGTAAGGCTCCACGCTGAAATGTGGTCTAGGGCTGAGAGGCCTTCTTGGCCATGGAGTCGCGGTTTGGTTGATTCTCAAGATCTCACCTTGGCCAGGGCGCTGAGTGGGTGTCTGCGCATGCGCACCAAGCCCAGGAAGGGGCGGGGCGTGGAGAGAAACCTGGCTGCTGGGGTCCGCACGCTTTACCACTGTCACCGCTGCTGCCTCTGCTATCAGCCCGAGTCCTCTGGACGCCAGGCCCAACTCTGAAACGGAGTTTGTTGTGTGTCCAGGGATCCACTCCATCATCGCGTCCCTTCACTCTTGTCCTGGCACCAGGCGTGCCTCGCGGGGTGGAGGGAAAGGAGGGAGTACCCAGGAGGCGGGGAGCTCATGGAGTTCACCCCCGACCTTGAGGTGTATGGCTCAGAGCCCTGGGGACCAGGCTCAGCGGTGGGAGGACAGGAGGGGCGGCCCCGTGGCCCCGAGAGAAGAAGATACTGCAGCTGTGGGTCTGTTTCCTGATGATAAGCCTTAAGCAAGGCCCTTAGGGGATGTTGCCAGTCCCTCTACCATTATAAGGGGACCACACGAGCCCAGAGAGGGTTGTGCTTTTCCTATGGTCATCTATCCAGACAGACACAGCCCATTTGAGAAGCCAGGCCTCCTGCCTCCCAGCCCAGGGATTTTTGATGCCCCTCTGTTAGTCCCCTGTCCTCGGTTAACAGCAGCCATACTATCTTAGTCCTGTCAGCCCCTCCTGGTCTGCCATCCTGTGGTCTATGGCAGACAGGACACGGGCAGCTGGGCCTGTGTTTTCAGTCAGCAGTGGGACACCAGCTCCTCCGTCTGGGTCTGCAAGACCTGATCAGACCAGGAAGTCGCATCCGGGGCTCCCAGCAGCAGCAAGTCCTCAAGAGCTTCTTTCCCAGCCCCACTGGGACCATACACAGGCCAGGAGAGAAAGCAGCCTGAGGCCAGGACCGTGATGAGGGCCGGAAAGACAGAAGTGGAGGACTGAGCAGGGAGCAGGCCCTAGAGAAGGAATGGACGGGCGCCAGCCGACCTCCTGCTGGCTTGCTCCACCTCGGTGCGCACCCGGGTCTCAAACCCACCCCAGAGCGGATGAACTCCATCTGTGCTGGTCACCACTGTGTCACTGGCTTCCAGCTTACTGCTGGACATAGAATAGGTCCTGGATACATATTGGGGGGATCTGACCACTTTTCCTTAAAAATCTCTTGACTTGGTCCTGGTGGCCTGACGGGCTGGCAAGCTTGGTACAGTCCACGTAACCCGAAGTCCCTGGTTCGAGACCCGGGGCCGCGGGAAACACTGAGATGTACCACTAAAGTAGAATAAAGGACTTCTTTCCCCTTTTCCTGCTTGCTTGCCTTCTCGTCTTCATTCCTACCTGTACCTTTCCTTCAAAAAAATTCTTGAATCTTGCCTCACCTCACCCTTCATTCCCAAAGACATCTCTGTATCAGTTCTCTATTGCTGTGCGCCAAACAAAACACTCCCGAATGTAGTAGGTTAAAACAATGTTTAAGGTGCGCCCTGGTGGCCTACTGGTCTAGTACACCCTGGAGATGTCACACATACATCCCAAGGTCCATGGTTCAAGACCTGGGCTGGGGGAACCAACCAATGTGAACCAAGTAAAAATAAAGTGTTCTTCCTCTCTCTTCCTACCTTCCTGTCTACTCACCTTCATACCTGTCTGTACCTTTCCTTTAAAAACAATAACGAACCCCAATTACCTAGCCCACCATTCTGAGGATGGCTTTTGGTGTGGGCTCCTCCCACATCTGTGTCACTTGCAGGCCAGGTAGAAGTTTTGCCTACAGTGGCTGGGCTCTCACAGCAGAGCCTCAGGTGAGGTGGTCCTCTGTGAGCCACCTGCCACCCGGCGCCCCGCCCGGCGCCCACACGATGGCGCTAGCTTGTTCCCACAGGCTGCACGGAGTTCCAGGAGAGGAAGGGGGGCATCTGCAAGATCTCCAGAGGCCTTGGCTGAGAACCAGCCAGAGAGTCGTCAGCTCTGTCCAGTTTCAAGGAGTAGAGAAATATGCTTTGGATGATGCCTGAACAGAAATCGTAAATAATTTTAACCACATCTGCACACAATTTACCATCAGCCCTGTTCCAGGCCGCCCCGTCTCACTGCACCTTAGTCTAGTTGTCTCCAACCCACTTACCTCCGACACACAGTTTCCCTGTGTCACTGGGGCTTCACACATCCTGCTCCTGTGCTCGGCACTCTCCTGCCTCGCCTACCCCAACCTGCAGGCTGGACTGGGGCTGCCTCCTGCTCCCGCAGCGTCCAGTTCTGTCCCCACCACTGCCGTAATGGAGTCACACAGAACCAAGAAATTAAGAGTCAAGCCTAATGGACCAGCCAATCCAGCCTGAAGCCAAACACCCCTCAACTCTTTAGTGATGTGAACCTGCTTTTGAAACCGCAGCCCCCCAACAAGACTAACAGAATTTTTGTAGCCCACTCAGAGCATGACTAAAGAGCTGTGTTTTGCCCCATGCTCCCTCCTGTTATGGGCTAATAGTCATTGTTGTCTGGTTCCCCTTGCTGAGTCTTACCAAGTCTCAAAAACAACTTACCAGTCATACTGACCCGGATGTGCCTGGCACGTAAGTGTCTGGAACCTGGGGAAATCAAGGACTGACTGGAGACCCCTCATATCCTGACGTCAGCATCCCTGTGATCTGGGGCCTGAGTTATGTTGCTGGTACTGAAGCTGGAGGTGACCAGATGGTCCCCTGTTGGGAGGATGCTCCCTTATGGCTTCCAAGCTTGGACCCCGCCTTACATTTGCTTGCTTTCTCTCAGAGAGACTGAGGATTCGAGACTTAGGTCTTCCCTGTCTCCATTGTCTGCAGAAAATAAACTGACCCTTTCCCTTCTCCCAAGTCTTATGTCCAGTTTTTATTCAGTACCACTGTGCAGGAACCAGGGGTATTGCTTCAACTGAAAGAGCCTTAACGAGCCTGACAGTCTGTGGCTGGATAATTCCCTCTTCTCTCCTTGGCTTCTCTGTTGAATTTTGCTCCCTAGAAGCCAAGCTGATTTCTGACTCAATCCAGTCTCTGAAGCCCAGCACAGGATGTGGCACAAGGTAGCTGGTAGGTGGGCCCAGCTGAGTGGTGGCCTGGCCTGGCTTCTAGCCCTCTAGTTTGTGATCTCGAACATCTCTGTCCCCTTTCCAAGCCCAGTTTCCAGCTTGCACGAAGGTGAGAACCATCTTTGCCCTGCCTTGCTTGAGGACTGTGATGAGGACCAGGTTTGAGGACCGGACGAGCCATCCTCTGAAAGTGTCTGACAAGCTCGAAAGCTGCAGACACAGGAGCTCTGCTTCCACAGCGGGCCCTTGAACAGCAGCCTTGAACTGCACGGGTCCACTTAGACACGGAGTTTCTTGTAAACGGATGATGTAAATCTACAGTATCCATACCATTTAATGCTGTCCATGTATTTTCTTGTCCTTTGATAGTCTTTCACATGTTTTGCTCTAGCTCACTTTATTGTAAGAATTCAGTGTATAACAGTAACTTAACAAAATCGACTGTTTATGTAAGGAGTCCAGTCCACAGCAGGGTATTAGCAATTAAATTTGGGGGGAGTCAAAAGTTACATGTGGATTTTTGACTACTGGGGGTGCTGGTGCCCCTAAGCCCCTCAGTGTTCAAGGGGCAACTGCATTTTCAAGGACGTATGTTCTGTTCATTTCACCAGCCCCCAACAGGCTGCAGGTCCCTGACACACAAAACAGACAGCACCCTGGGAGCTCTGAGAACAGTGTGACCCCCCGCTCTCAGGGCAGCACCAGCCTTGCTGCCCCTGGAGGGTAAGCTGGAGGGGCCCTGAGCCCAGCACCTGATTCCACACCCTCCTCCGAGAAATCACTGAGCGAGGGGGCCCAGTGTCTGGATAAATTTGAGATACTGCAAATGACATGATAACCAGCCAGGCTGATTATTCCCCAAACTGTCTCCTTTTCCTTTCGGATACCTAGCAGCCAGGTGAGTGAGGGCTGGCCCTGGGATGTAACTCTGATCACAAACCCCCCTCGAAACCCTCCACCCGGGTGCCCTGCCCTCATCCACCCATCCCATGCAGAGGAAACATGTCTGAAACATAGGAGCCAAACAAAAGGGGCGCTGTTGTTACTATGTGCGCTTCTTCAGAGCACATTAAGCAAGATCTAGTCTAATTGCCATCATACCAGTGCTGTGAGAATATGAACACTATTTCCAGATACTTGCAGTAATTATTGTGGTGGGAAAATATCTGGGATTTCTACGGATGATAAGCAGGTACTGCTAGCACTATTGTGTTTTCGGCATTCATAAATGAAGCAAAAGCCAGCTACAGGTTAGTGGAAATAAAGATGCAGTTATTTTCTCTTGCAAGTTCATGAATCCCCAAGTCCATCCACAAATCCTGTGAGGGATTTGCAGTCTCCAGGATAAGAAGCTCTGTTTTAGGGCATCATGGTGCCACTTTAACACATATCAACCCACAGGAAAAACAAACAAACACACATATATATATATATATATATATATATATATATACACACTTATGTAAGTATATATACACACATTTATGTTTATATATATTTATGTGTATACATACATCTTTAGTGTATATATATTTATGTGTGTGTGTATATATATATATATATATATATATATATATATATATATACATAAATATATATACTGTCCCCGTGATCTTATCTGTTCCAGCATGTCATACTGTTGGAATCATACAGCTTCCCCAAGTGGCTTTTTTCATCTAGCAATATGTATTTAAAGACTGTCTCCATGACATAACCCATTTGAATAAGAGTCCATTATATGATTTATCTGTTTATTTATCCAGTCACCTATTAAAGGAGATCTTGAGAGCTTCCAAGGTTTGGCAATTATGAATAAATTTACTAGAAACATTAAAAAAAAAAAGAAAACAGAGAGCATGATCCCAGGGCCGTCCTGAGGATTAGAGGGGATAACAGCGCAGAATCCCTGCAATCTCTGTGGTCATTGTTTGAGGTCTTTAAGCACCAGGCAGCGACCTGGCGCTGAAAATAAGGGCACCACAGTGGATGCTCATGAAAGTAAATGGTTCCAACTGGAGGGCTGTCCTCTCTGAACTTCTGACCTTCCTAAGCCGCGGGGTTTTGAAAATCATTCTTTTATAAAATGAGGGTGATTCTAAATAGGACCTGGGGAGTTTATCCGTTGTTCTTTGGAGTTGATAATGCTATTTGGTTCACAAATGTTTGATGAAATTTGGTGATTTTTATGAAGGTGCTTTACACCACCACAAAAAGTTGTTCTTATTATCACTCAAAACCAATAAAGCTTAGAGAGGATTCAATTCCTGATCTTGCATACATTTGAATAATAATAATAATACTGTGTGTTGCATAATCTGAACTTGGTGAGAACCAAGTTCAGGTAAGTATGGTGAGTTTCTTCAACCATTGCCTCTGAATGTATTCACTCAAATCTCTCCTTCTTGCCCCGGCTTTGCAGTCCAGTTTAAACATCTAATCTTATCCTACGTAATACTCTAGACCAAGCTTGATCCTTCAGCTCAAGAACTCATTGTTAGGTGCCCTGGTGGAGCAGCGGTTAAGTCAATCTCTTCCAAAGGAGTACAGTCACAAACCCTTGGTTTGGGTCCCGGGTCAGGGGGGAAACAACCAGTGTGAACAATTAAATAAAAATAAATGGGTGCTTCTTCCTCCCTCTCTTCCTGCCTGCCTGCTCTCCTTTATTCCTGCCTGTACCTTTCCTTTTAAATTTTTTTAAAGAAAATAATGCATTATTTAGTTTGTCAGGCTGTTACAGTCTTAACGAGGTGCACCTTCTGTGAAGTAGATACTGTTATCAATGGTATCTTACCGCTTCTAGGTCCAGAGAGGTGAGGTAACTTGACCAGGATCACGCACTAGTAAGTTATGACACAGCATTGAAACCCAGGCTACCTGGCCGGACTGCACTACAGTCCTCTGCACGTAGAGAGGTGTGTGCCCCTTAAGACAACGGTCCCCAAACCCGCTAGATCCTGGTCTGCTATGTATGAGGCCTGGAAGGGGCAGTGGAGCAAAGGGACTACAGTCTGCTGGTGTCACTTCAAGTCCTGTCAGGAAGATGGATTCCTTCTGAGTGGCCAGTGTCCCAAGGCTAGCATTCCTGGACCACGTGAGTGATTTACTCAGGGGTCCTGTGGCGTCCTGGCTGATGCAGGAGATCTGGGACCCCATGACTTCTCACATGTCCTGTCCTTAGAAGTACACGTCACAGCCGCTTTCTTCCAGGGTCCTCTTTTCTGGAAAGAAAAAGGACCAGCCCTTTGAGGCAGGGTGCCACCAGACGGCAGGCATCCCCTGGCTCAGGCATGGTCGGAAGGCAGGTACGCAGGATCCACTTGTCCCCAGCTCTCTCTAGTCACTTTTCCCCACTCAACAGTCCCTGAGAGAGGGATAACAATTGGAAAATCAGACACCATTTGCTATTTCTGACAGAGCCCCCAATCTCTGCAAGTGGGCCTTTTTGGAAGAGGGGGTACCCCTTTCCTTTCCCTCCAAGAGAACACAAAAGAAAAAGGTGTATCATCTACCTATTCTAAAAAAACATTCTCAAATTCAAGTTTTCTGCTTCGGTAAACTGCGGGTGGGGGGTAGGGGAGAGGAAGGCTGGTAGTTCATCCCTAACAAAGTCCTACAGGTGTACCCGTGGCTCCAGGAATATGGCAAAATACCTGTTTAGGGCTTTAACTGGACATCTGAAACAACAGGAAAGTCCCCTTGAGGAGTGTCACATACCTGTCAGGCAGTTTAATCCTCACAGTAGCGCAGCATGGTAAGTTTATTAGTTAGGGTAATGGTAGCTGCTGTAACAAGCAAACTGCCACATTCAGTGACTTAACGCAACAGAAGTTTATTTTTTAACTCACATGGTGTTCTTGTTGGAAGGTAGTGAATCAGATGACCTACTTGTTACCATCTCCCAGGGCCTCCGGTCTTGGTATCTAGATTGTAGCCAGGAATAGAGAGGCTCATCTGCTTCCTTAAGGCTCCACCTGGAAACGACACCCACCACGCCCACTCACATTCCATTGGTGGGGACTAGTCACATGGTCAAGGGAGCCAGCAAAGGGCTATAGGAAATGTAGTCCCTGGCTGGGCAGGTATCTTCCAGAGAGGACTCCAATAGTGTTTGCCAGGGTTCCCACCATAAAGAAACTCTCTATCAAGGTCTTTTAATCAGCTCATGGCCTAACAATTGTACCCCGCTTCCTCTAAATACAACACCCCTGCCCCAGGCATAACTGAATCTCCTGCAAGCACGCACTCTGGTTTCCTTCTGCCCTTTCCTGTGGAATGGTGGAATGGGCTAATAGTTTGTGTCCCTTCAAATTCCTGTCCTGAAATCTTAACCCCCTTTCTCATGGTTTTAGGGGGTGTGGCTTTGGAGAGGTAATTAGTTCATGAGGATGGGGCCTGCCTTTAGAGGAAGGGACACAACAGAGCTTGCCTCCTCTCTGCTCCCTGCTAAGGGGGTTCCAGCCATGCCATCTGTAAACTAGGACGAAGGCCCTTGCCAAGGACCTGGGCAGGTGGGCACCCCAGTCTCGAACCCCCAGTCTCCAGCACTGTGGGAAATAAATGTTGTTTCAGCCATCAGTCTATGGTATTCTGTGATAGCAAACTAACACAAATGGCATGTTTTCCAGAATCTGTTGATTTTGTTCCCAAACCAGTTTGTGTTAGCTGTGTTGTAATTATAAGGGTATAATTTAATTAGCTAGTCCATAAGCTGATGAAATAGGAGTGCTGAAAAAATGAGATTTGTTTTTATAAAAGCACAATAAGAGATGAATTGCCAGAAAATACCATCAAATTAGGTGTGGAAGAAACAATTACAAAAGAGCTGGAAAAGGAAAAGCAGGAGAATTTTAAAATTAAATTTTACTTAATTTAAATATAAATGGCCACCCATGGCTCTTGGGTCCCATTTTGGACAGCTCTGTGCTATGCTAACTTTAGTACATGCTTTTCTTTGTGTCTCAGCTACTTTTTTCTTTGCCCTGACGCCTTCCAGCTCTGCTGTCCCTGCCCCCTTTGATTCAGACATTGGATCCCAACCCATTCTGTTGACCGGGGACAGGAAGGGTGGGCATGGGAGGAGAAGGGACCGACCTGTCAGTAACAGATGAGCTCAAATGTCACGTGGCAGAGACTGCCATCTTGTACCAGCTCCCCACAAAGTCCTCAGGGCCGGAGGTGTCACCGTTAGGAACACGAACTTGGCAGTAGGACAGGAAGCTGCCTGTCTCTTGGCAGTGTGACTTGGAGTAAATCATCACACCCCTCTGAGCCTCGATTTCCTCCCGTCAGGAAGGATGAAAAGTGCCTGGTATGGAGACATCAAATGAAATGACGCTGCTATGCCTCTCCCGCCTACTCAGATCATACTAATGCTCAGTAAACATGGTTCCAATCCACTCCCACCCTCAGTGACCCCCAAACTCAGACCCCAGGAAGAACAGGGAGAAATTGGGGTGGGATGTGTTATGCAGAGAGAGGAAAGCTTCCAAACATGAAAGAACATGTTATTGTGAAAATTCTCAAAAGGACACTAAAGTAGAGAGAATGATTTAAAAAACCCGCATACTCTTATCAGGTAGATTTTAAATGATTACAGTGATTAGCCAGAGTAAAGGCTTTGATATCGCCATGAACCCCATGATAACCCTCCTTAGGGGGCTCAAGCTCAGATTCCCAAGGGCTCCACCCAAATAGCTAGCACACGTGTCAGGAATTCTCCCAGCTGCTCTGGTGGGCCCAATGGTCAGAGACAAGGTCACACTCAGACAGCTGTCGTCTCTCCCCACATCATAGCCTCATCAGCCTGTGCACACTGGTGGTCCCGCATTGCGCACGGACGGCTCTGGTGCTCCCTGGTAATGCCCAAGCTTCCATCTCTGACTCCCCCACACCATAGTTTATCTTCCAGTGCTTGGAAGTTTCTGGGATTTCCCCCCAAAATCCTACCTATAAAAGTCTTTAAGTTAGCAAGAGCAACCTTTTAATACCCTGCAACCCAGTCCCTAAAGGACACTTAAACTGCAGAGAGAACACAGCTGCATCTCCACAGAGCTCGCACCCACAGTTCCCTGAGGTCAAAATTGTCTGTTCTTTTAGGAGAAGACAAGAGAGAGATCTTATCAGGGCAAACACCTGGGGCCTCTGGCCTTCTGGAAAATTGCTGAACTATATTCAAACTTTTAAAATCAATCCCTTAAGATCCCAGAAGGCCAGGAGAATAGCTGTGTAGAAAAGGGAAAGATGTTATCTGGATGGGGGGCAGTTCTCCTACTGCTGGTGCCTTCTGAGCACCCCTTTGACTTTCATTTAATCCCACAGGAATACTGGTAGGCAGCTGTTTTTACCCCCAGGTCACCATTGAGGAAACTGAGGCTCAGAAAGGGGAAGTCACTTGCCCGAGAAGGAACAGAGGCCTGATCCTTTCTTAACCACGGCAGCACTGCCTTAGATGACATCTCGCTCTCTCTCTGAGCCTTGATTTTCTCTCTGACATGGGATGGCAAGGCCAGCCTGACTCACAGAAGCATCTAGGCTCATAGGAGGTGAAGTGCTCTGAGAGACGCCCAGGGCCCAGTGGGGACTGGGGTCACCTTTCCGGTTGTGCTCAGAGCTGGCAACCTTGGAGCCCTGGAGGAAGCTTCAAGACCCTGTCGAGGGGTCATGGGGGTGACTCTGGCAGGAAGGGACAGAGGAAAATCACCAGGTCCCCTGAGTTCCCAGAGGAGGAGGAGGGAGGAGGTAGAGGGAGGGGGAGCTGAAGGGGGTGCCTTGGGGTGTTGCTGTTTTTGGCGACTGCTCAGCTGACGGTTTTCCAAGCTGAGAAAACACACATACACAGATTCTAACCTCCTCTAGCTTAAAATAGAGCCACTGAACCGAAAATGCCAAGCACCGGGCAGAGTCACATGCCTGGTAGGGCCAGACAGCTTCCCCATGGCCCCAGTAATACCACCCGCAGCGGGCACCTCTCAGCTGTGTGTCACGAGCTCATAATGGAGGGGGCAGTCAGGCTCCTCAGCTCCATCTTAGAGATGAGAAGAGTGAGGTCAGAGAGGCCCCTGCAAGTGAGAGAGTCAGTAGTGATTTGTCTGACCAGGCAGCACCAGAGCGTGAGCTCCCTCTGCAGGCCCCGAGTTCAAGGCCGGGCTCCGCCCTGCCGGGCTGTGAGCACTGGCCAGCAGGCCTCTGCCGCCTAGGTTTCCTGCGCTAGAAAGTGAGGTCTCCAGCAGTCCTGGCTGTGATTGAGTCTTACATGTCCAGGAGCTGGACAGTCTTAGCTTTGCCCTGGAAAAATAATCCTTGACACTGACAGGCAATCAGCAGTGAAAACAAGTTAGAAAAACTGCTACAGGCACCTTGGAAAGTGAACAAAAATTTCTTTTTCTTTTTAAAGGAAAGGTGCAGCAGGAATGAAAGTGAGCAGGCAGGTAGGGAGGCAGAGAGAGGAAGAAGAAACATCTAATTTTATTAGTGGTTCATTGTGGTTGTTTTCCCCAGACCAAGGCTCTGAACCAGGGACCTTGGGATGCATATGGGAAAGTGCTGCAGTGAACCAACCCATCAGGCCACCGGGTACACGGTAATATCTTTTATAACCCCTGACCTAGTCTTGTGGTGTGAGCCGTTTATCACCCCATTTCTCAGATAGGAAAACCAAGGAGCAGAGCAGTTCTATCCACAGAGGAGCCGGCATTTGAACCCAGGCGTCCTGCACTACGCTGTGCTCCTGTCCAGGCCTCATTAACTGTCCTCGCGTGGCCCTGCCCCGCCCTACAGGCAAGCTTCCCGCCCCCACAGTCCCCACAGCTCCTCTCGGGCCTCCTGGGGAGACAGGTCCTTGGCGCCCACCTGCCCTCCCCCCGCCAATTCTGAGTCCTCCACACAGGTTTCTACTCCTCTGAAGTCCCGGCAGGAATCAGAAAACCAACGCTAACGGCATTGCTAAAAATAAGGTTGAGATGGCACCAGCGCCCTGCTTCTAGGCCACACCTGACTTCTCAGGGGACGCAGCAGTCCCAGGGCCTCCACTCCGGCACTGGGCCCCCATTCTGTCCAAGAACTGAGGACAGGCGCTGGTGTAAGGTCCCGCGGGCGCAGGCGTCCCTCCCGTGTGCCGTCTGTGACGTGTCTAACGTGCCTAGACTAGCCCTCACGGCCCCACGCTGCTCCCAGGCCTTCCCCTGCGGGGGTTCGTCTCATCCACGCAAGCACTGCGGCAGGTCCCCACTGAGCATCACGAAGTGGCTTCATCGACACACAGGATCTGTCCCATCTCCACTCCTCGGGCCCGCCCCGCCACATGCACGACTTGAGGTCCCTGAAAGCAAGACATATATCCTGCGGAGGGGACAGAATCTGAGGGACCCCAGCCCAGCCGCGAAGGCAGCGAAGGCCTCTGCCGACTCCCTCGGTTCCAAGGAGCTGTGCGCAAGCGCAGTCCATGCAAACAAGTGCGCCCTCTGTCGGCAGTCCAGCCAGTGCTGCCCCTGGGCACGGGGCAGGTGGACACCGCCCTCCTGTCCATCAGCTCTACCCTCCCTTTGAAGAGCGGTGCTAGGTCCAGAGAGCGCTCTGACCTTCCTGCGGCACACTGTGAGTGCTCGGGACTGGGAGCAGGGCACACGGCAAGACCCCACACTCAGAAGAGGCAATGCTGGCAGGCCTAAGCAGCGCCAGGTGCCCAGCTCCAGGCCAGCACAGCTGGTCCCACACACCTGCCTGCTCCAGCGAGTTGCCCTGGAGCTGAGTCAAAGCTGCTTTCTGGGGAGGGCGGGTGGGTGGGGAGAGGCCACACCAGACACTACTGTGAATCTGCAAAAGGTCAGAGGTGAGTCTCGGTGGATTCCACAAAAACTCATCCCTCAATCCTAGGTCAGCGAACATAGAGAAATATTTTTATGTCTCAGCCACAAAAATAGCAATAATCCGCAAATGCATTTCTTAGCCTACAGTGCTGCAGGATGAAGCGCTACACACGCCACATTGGGTTAAAGTCAAGGTGTTGGGAGGACTGCATTCCTTTCAGGAAGTTCTAGGGAGGAATCCATTTCCTTGCCTTTTGCAAACTCTAGAAGTCACCTGTTCTCCTTGGCTGGTGGCCCCTTCCTCCATCTTTAAAACCAGCAACATGGGTTGAGTCTTTCTCATTGGTCTCTGATGCTCCCTCTTCTGCCTCCTTCTTCCAATGATAAGAACTCACCCAAACATACCTGATAATCCAGGATAATCACCCATCTCAATGTCACCTCATTAGCCACCTTCATTCCTCTTTGCCATGAAATGTAACCTATTTACAGGTCCCAGGGTTAGGACATAGGCACCTTTGGAGGTCAATATTCTGCCTAACACAGCACCTCATGACATAAGAACTTTTCTAAACCCATTTTACTGGTGGGAAAACTGAGGCATTCCAAGTTCGCAAGCTGGTTCACAGGAGTGGGGTACAGTTCATGCCTTTACCTTCCACATGCAGCTGTTCATTTGTCCAGAGTCACTGACTGTGCTCGTGCCAGATCTGTATACTAGGCGACCCAAATAGGATCCCTGTTTTCAGGAGGGACACAGATACGGAATTCAAGAATTGCAATGCAATGGGAGGAAGCAAGATGGCAGGAGCCTGAAGGCTGCTGGGAGCCCAGAGGAGAATCACCTAGGGGAAGTCGAGGAAGGAGATATCCAAATTATCTGAGAGTTGAAGAATCAGTGGGGCATTTGTTGGCCTACAGCCTAAGGAGGCTGTGATGACGAAATACATTGAACGTGTAAAGAGCTTCACCCAATGACTAGTCGGGGCAGGCATTCAGTAAGTGTTGGCTGTTGAACTGAATAGGAGAGGACTGTTCCAAGCAAAGCAAGAATTTGTGTCTTAGAGAAAAAAAAAAAAAAAAAAAAAAAGGGAACGGAGTGGCAGGAAGAGAGGCTGGAGCAGTGTTGGGAGGCAGGGACTGCATGCCGGGGCTGCCCCAGAGATTTGGGGATGCAGGTGTTCCAAACAGCTGTAAGAGAGGCTGCCTTGTGCTTTGCCCAGAATCCCCATGAAGTCCCACCTCAGACCCTAAAAGAGTGTTGCTGGTGCTGCAGGGAGGATGAGGTCCATGGAAGTCTCCCCAAGCACCCAGCAGTTCAGGCCCAAGACCCAGGGCTCAACCTTGAGTCCGCCCCTTAGTCCTCAGTTCCCACCCATCAGCAACTTCACCTGCTCGGTGCCTCAGAGTAACACCAACTGCAGTAACAGAGGAACCTAAATCTCAGGAGCTTAAGGCAACACACGTTCAAAATAGGTGTCCTGGTGGGGGCGGCCTTGAAGGTGTCAGTCAGGCACCCAGGCTCCTTCTATCCTGTGGCTCTGCCCTCTGCTAAAGACGAATTTTGGGGCCGCCTGCAGGAGAGAAAGAGACATGGGGTGTGGCATGTGGGAAGGTTTTATGGGTCGGGTCTAGAAGGGACAATCATCACCTTGGCCCAATGCTATTGTCTACAGCTGGGTCACTGCACACATCTAGGGCAGGGAGGGTGGGAAAATTGCCTGTGTGGCCCAGCTCCCCACCTCTGTCACAGGCCCACCCCCCTCTCTCTGTCTCCAGAGCTATGGTTCCAGTCAAACATCACTCAGCATGTGTGGGGCCTACAACAGCCTCCTAACTGGCCTCCACTCTTAGTCACTGTCCCTTTCCCCATCTTTAAAAATTGTCACTCAGATCATTCGTGTTTGCTTGTTTTCTTGCCTAGAGCCTTCCTGTCGTTTTCAATTGCGCTGAAGAGTAAACCTGTGTGAGGGCCTGTAAGACCCCGTGTGCGGCTGCCTCTCTCCCTTCCACTCCCCGCTCCTCCCCGCACCCAACACCCCAGTGCTCTTGGCTCTAGCCACACTGGTTTCTCTGCTTAATGACTTGCACTTGCTGCCTGGAAGCTCCCTCCCCTCCCCGTCACTGCCCAAAGAGGCCTTCCCTGACCCCCTTCCCCAGAAGTCATCTGTTTTCCCTCTTTCTCACACTTGTCTTAAATTATCTTCAAGTTTCTTTTTTAGCCAACCCTCCTTTCTAGGTTATCAGCTCTATTCACATCAGGAATCTCGTTTGCACCAGTCAGGGCTTGGTAAATATTTACTGGATGGTTGGTTGAAGGAGGGTAGGCAGTAGAGAGGTGGCAGGACCCAGAGCAGTGGAGACAGGACTCCTGCAGACCTGAGGTTTGGGAGCTGGGCTCCAGATGCCACTGTTTGCAGACACAGGTGCCCAGGGCTCCAGCAGGTAAACAAAGGCAGATGCGTGCGTGTGTAGGGTTGGACAGCTGCCGCAGACCCAGGCGCCGAGGCCCCGCCTCCGGGGGGGTGGGCCCGCCCCGCCCCGCCCCGCCCCGCCCCGCCCCGCCCCCCGGGCTCCCGCCTCAGGGTCCCGGCGCTCGAGGGGCGGAGCGCGGGCGGCCGTCGGGGCGCAGGGACCCGGCGCGGACGGGCTCAGTGCGGGCCCGGGGCGCCGCCATGAGGAAGCAGAGCGTGCGCACGGCGGCGCTCATCCTGTGCATCCTGTCCTACCTGCTGGTGGGCGCCGCCGTCTTCGACGCGCTCGAGTCCGAGGCGGAGAGCGGCCGCAAGCGGCTGCTGGCCCAGAAGCGGAGCGAGTTCCGCAGGAAGTACGGCTTCTCGGCCGACGACTACCGCGAGCTGGAGCGCCTGGCGCTGCAGGCGGAGCCGCACCGCGCGGGCCGCCAGTGGAAATTCGCCGGCTCCTTCTACTTCGCCATCACCGTCATCACCACCATCGGTGAGCCGCCCCGGGCGCCTCCCCTCGCCGCTCGCTGCGTCCCGGCCGTCCGCGCGCCTCCGGGTTTGAATCCCGCTTCTGCCCCTGCCCGGCTGGGTGACTTTGGACGAGTCACTTCGGCTCACCGCGTCTCCCTCGCCCCGCTGTCCCGGTGGGCCAGGAGGGAGTCAGTCGGTCCTGTTTGCCAACAGGCTGGCACGCAGGAGTGCCCAGAAAACGCCTCCGGGGCTGGGAGAGAGCGGATCACACTAGCGGTGCAACTTCAGACAAGTGGCTTAACCTCTCTGTGCCTCCGTTTTCTCCTCTAAAACAGGGGTGCTAATAGCCCTATGTCAGGGCTGTGGTGAGAGCATTATTATCAAGGAGATAACATAGAAAATTCTAGCGCAGGGTCTGACACATATCAAGGATTAAAAAGGACTGGTTTCGTATTGCAATCATTATTCTGTTACGCCGTGAGAATGGGTATGTAGGCTGTCCTAGAAACTGCGGTGTGGCCAGTGTCTGCTGTACAGGAGATGCTCAATAAAGTAATGACTGATTCCAAAGAGCTGGTCCTCACCCTTGGGATCCCAGGCAGTTTCTTGGCAGCATCTGGACTGCCAGCCGTTGCCACAACTACTGACTCTAGCTGGTACCTGCAGAGTCTAAACATGGAGACGCAGGAAAGTAGAGAAACGTGCCAGCTACTCCCCTGGGCCAGTTGTGGACTTCCGGTGCCCACCGCCCTGGAGGTCCAAGCCTTGAGGAAAGTTTCTCCATCATGCAAGTGAATGTGAGTTGGGGGTTATGAGCCAGAGTTCTGCAGTCCTATAGACCAGAGTTCTGATCTCATATCTATGCCTTCTGCCTAATCAGATCATTGGTTGTACCTCTCTGGTTTCCTCAGCTGCAAAGGTATAAATGAGGTTAAGTGTGTAAAATTACTGGCATGGGACCTGAGGCTAAATAGGCAGTATTCGTGAGTAATAATAACATTTCAGTACTTGCTGACTGCAGGTCCAGCTCCCGTGCATTTCTTTTGCCCTCTCCCATCAAGTTGGACACCTCTGCTTCCCTGTCTGGGCTCAGCCTAAGACCCTCCCTGTTGCCATGCCCAGTGGTACAGGATCCTATCCATCTTGTCACCACACCCTGCCCCCATTCTTTGGAGGCCTTCCCTGTCTGCTTGGGTTGCTTCATCCGACTGCTCCTGCTAAGGTGCACCTGGGATCCTGGGGAAAGGGACAGGAGTGGGACCAACACAGTTTTACTTTTTCTGGCCAGCTGGGGGCACCAGCACTTGCTGTGTGGTCCAGGCTGCCTGAACCAGCCTTGAGGAGAACCTGGCACCAGAATCAGGAGCTTGAGCTCTGCACAGAGAATCTCTGAGAAGCAACGCAGCATAGCGGTTAATAGCACAGGCCCTATGACCTGGGGCATCTTTCTCCTTTCAACCTAGTTTCCTTATCTGTAAAGTGGGAACAATAATATTCATATAGGCATTGGGAAGACTACATAAGATAATCCATATAGAGTATGTAGCATGTTTAGTTATGATTCATTTCAATCCAGGCATTAGACATGTGTGAGTGGACCTATAAGTCTTTAAAATATATATTGCATTGATATTTTGAATGAGTTCTATATGCACATAATGCATACTTCACAGGGCACAGAAAGGTATAGAATAAAAGGAAGTCTCCCTTGTACCCTATCCCTCAACCCACAAATTCCTTCATCTGGATCAACTACAATGACCAGCTTCTTACGCATTCTTCCAGACATCCAGATATATTCCCTGCCTGTGTAGTCCTTTAAAACACACACACTATAGGCATCGTGTAATACTTAGTTTTGTCTCTTGCATTTTTCACCTGGCATGTTTTGATGATATTTCTGTAACAGGCCCCAAGGGACTGTCATCTTTTTCATGGCCATAGAGCAGGCTTCTCAACCTCAGCACTGCTGACATTTTGAACTGGATAATTCTCCATTGTGGGACTGTCCTGTTATCACAGATGTTTAGTAGCATCCCTGGCCTCTACTCATGAGCACACAGCCACCATCTCCCAGTTGTGACAACCAGAAATGTCTCCAGACTGGTTTTTTCAAATGTCCCCTCAGACAGAATCAGCCCCCACTGGAAAGGTTGCCCTGCAGTGTCCTGTCGTTGGGACGGCACTGTGATCTAGCTGGCCAGGTCCCCACTGGTGGAGTCAGGCTGTCTACTTTTTGCTGTGACCAGCATGCTTCAGGCGAGCCGCGTGTGTACATAGTGTGCCTTGCTTTGCTCAGTGTGGATGTGGGAGGACTAACTGCCGAACTCTGGAACTGCGCCTCAGAGGGTTGGTGTATTTTACCTCTTGGCAGACGGGGCCAGGTAGCTCAAGGAGGCATCCTCTGTTGGGAAGTGTCCATGTGACTTCTCATGGCTTGCAGGCCCCTTGGAGAATGCCATGAAATCTTTCCCTCCTCTGTCCTGGAAAAGACACACATCCACTCATTCCCCGAGAAAGACACAGTGTGCAAAGCTCAAGAAAGCCCACTCGTGTTTCGGTGCCCCCAGCAGGAGAGGGAGCCCAGGGGAAGTGGCTACACCGCACAGAGGCGTGCAGTGACGGCTGACCTGGAGCAGGGAGAAGGGGACTGGGGCTGGGGAGAAGGCACAAAGGCAGGGGATCCCAAGAAGAGCTATGTGGTGGTGGGAAATGCTGGCAGGGGACACAACCTTAGGGAGTCTGGGGAAGAGCAGAGGGTTCAGGTCACAAAGGATGGGACGCCATGTGAGCACTGGGTACTGGGGAGTTATGGATGATTTTGCCCAGTTTGCATACATAAAACTCACCATTTTCCAATTTCTAGCGTCTGCGAGTTTGCCCCATGAAGACCTGTTGCGTGACTGCAGATATGATCAAGACACCGAACATTCCCAACACCCTCCCCGAAGTTCTCACCTGCCCTTCTGTAGTTAACACCCCCTCGCCCCCAGGGACTGGCAACCAAAGATGCGTGTTCTGTGCTCACCCTTTTGCTAGAATGTTTCCAGAATATCCTTTAGTGGAACATGCTGTATGTAGACTTTTGAACTTGGCTTGGTTCACTGGGCACAGTGCGCCGGAGCCCCGTCCTGTGTTCCACAGGTAACAGCAGTTCTAGTTTCTGTTGCTGAAAAGAAATCCAGGGCCTGGATATATGGCAGGTTGTCTATCCGTTCCCAAGCCCAGGACATTTGGGTTGCTGACAATTTGGGGCAATTATGGATAATTACCCGGGTTTTACAGACAGGGAATGGCCTCTTAGAACCCGCATTGCCAATGCTTTGCGGGCTCTGGCAGAGGGGGGGAGACGAGGCAGGACGGTGCAGGCGGTGTTCGGGGTGCTGGGCACTCACCACCCTCCCCTCGGCTCTCCCTCCAGGGTACGGCCACGCCGCGCCGGGCACCGACTCGGGCAAGGTCTTCTGCATGTTCTATGCGCTCCTGGGCATCCCCCTGACGCTGGTCACCTTCCAGAGCCTGGGCGAGCGGCTGAACGCGCTGGTGCGGCGCCTCCTGCTGGCGGCCAAGCGCTGCCTGGGGCTGCGGCGGCCGCGCGTGTCCACCGAGAACATGGTGGTGGCCGGGCTGCTGGTGTGCGCGGCCACCCTGGCGCTCGGGGCCGCCGCCTTCGCGCACTTCGAGGGCTGGACCTTCTTCCACGCCTACTACTACTGCTTCATCACCCTCACCACCATCGGCTTCGGCGACTTCGTGGCGCTGCAGAGCGACGAGGCGCTGCAGAGGAAGCCGCCCTACGTGGCCTTCAGCTTCCTCTACATCCTCCTGGGGCTCACGGTCATCGGCGCCTTCCTCAACCTGGTGGTCCTGCGCTTCCTGGCGGCCGGCACCGACGCGCCCGAGCGCACGGCCCGCCGCGCCAGCCCGATCCGCCTGGGGGCGCCCGAGAGCCGCCCCGGGGGCGCCCCCTCCATCTCCTACCGCGTCCACCGGGGGGCGTTGTGGGCCCGCGACAATTTGGGCTTCTCGCCCCCGGTCAGCCCTAGGGCTGTGGGCCGCGGCAGGGCGGGCAGGCCTGCGGCCCGGCGGAAGTCCTTCTGACCGCCTTGCCGCTCGGGTGGGCCCTGTGATCCTGGGCCGGAAGGGCCCGGGTTCTCCCACCAGCGCACCGGCGCGAGCTTGGAGAGGGGAGGGGTTCCATGCTGGCTTGGGCTGGAGCAGTTTCTGATTCCTTTCTGGGCCCGCCCCTCCTCTCCAAAAAGGCATTTAAGTTGCATTCTGTGCCCGGGCAAGACTCGGGAGTCCCCTGCGGGTGCACAGTCCGGACTGATTGGGGAAGGTGTGACCACATCTGTGGCCTAGGAGAGGCGCTCACAGGCCCAGGGCTCAGGCGGCTGTTTCCTCGCCTAGAGAGGCTGCTTTCCTGCGTCGGAGGAAATGGACCCTACCAGTGAGGCCAGCTGCTCGCACCAGGAGGGAAATAGGGAGTGCGATGGGACGCAGGGAACCATCCGCTGGGCAGCTCGCCGCACTGTTTAAACGACTGCGCAGTCTCTTGCTCAGTGTGTCCAGTGGACCCAGCCGTGATTGGAATGAAGCCCCCCTGCCCAGGTGGCCCCCAGGCTGATGCTTTCTGCCCTTGCAGTGCCTCTTCAGGGTGAGGGGCAACTTGCAGACACCCACCATGTCACTGGGGCCGCCTGGGTGCAGTTGCTGCTGTGGGATGAACGCTTCTGGGAACTGAGATTTGGGTCCTGCCAATCTCTTGCAGAGGGACCTTGGGAAGGCTCATCCCCCCATGGGCCTCAGTTTCCATAGCTGTAAAATGACTGGCTTCACACCTGGCTGTGGTCTCTGGGAGGCCTCTACGTGGGGGGAGGGGGGAGGGGGGGGCGCTGCCCCGTGCACGGCGTTAGCCTGGCGCTCCCATGGCCTGCGCCCTGGCATCCCGTAGCCCTGAGCGCCCTCCAACACTGACGGGCCCTAGCTCCCCAGGCAGAACTGTCCCAACACAAAGCAGAACAGACCAGATTAGAAAAGCCAAAAACTTTTAATTTTTAACATGTGCTACATGGTCATGAACACAATGCAACGTGACCCACCCCAACCCAGGGTCCCGGACACGCTCCTACCCCACAGGCCCGAGGGGCTCCCGCCCCCAGAGGGGGAATGAAGGAAAGGTGGTGGACGGATGGAGAGGGCCCCCAGGCTGAGTCCCTGGGGACTGTCTTCAGGCCACCCCCTCGGGAGGCAGTAAAGGGGCTCCCCAGGAGATGCCCAGGCCCGGGGTTCAAGTCTCTGCTGTCCTCGCAGAAGCTGGAGCATAAGGAGCAGGGTTTGAGTCATGAGCTTGTGGACATGGAAGCTCCCGTCACTGAGGTCCTGCTAGACAGACAGACCCTCCCAGAGGGCCGTGGTGGGAGTCATTACGGCAGGGAGGGCATGGTCCCAGGGCCCGGCACAGGGCTGCTGCTCAATAAATAAATGCAGGTGGCCTTGCCTGACGCAGCAGCTGTGCTCTGAAGCGAGTGGACTCAGGCCTAGCTGATCTGAGGTGCGCCCAGCCCGAGGGCCCAGATGGGGTCAGCTCGTAAAGTGCACAACCACCCCCTAGACGGCCCGAGAACTGGGTTCTCGCCCAAGCTCAACCACTAACTCCTGTGGGGCCTGGCAGGTGCCTCCCCCCACCCCAGGCCTCAGTTTACCCTCTTTCAAACTGGGTTGATAGCACAGGCCCCACTTACAGGGGCTTGTGTGAAGGTACACACAGCTGGAAAGCACTGCAGGACGATCAGGTGTGACTACATCTGCAGATCGCGTGAGGACTCCCTTACAGGGAGACATCACAGGCAGGGGCTGGCACTTGCTAGCCCCCTCAAGTTGGCCCTGGAGTGATTCTGGCCTCTTGGCAGGAGTCTCCAGCCAAATATCAAGGTCCAGATCCTACACACCCTCAGTTAGCTGGGCCAGGCCCCTCTGACGACCATCTCCCCTAAAACTGGGTCCGCAGTGATGGAACCAAGCAGGGCTGGGCAGGCCAGGGCTTCAAGCTCAAAAGTACTTATCAGGGCCGACGTGGCTGGAGCAACTGCCTCCTGCCCCAGGAAAGGGAGCACCATGGAGCCAGGCTATCCCCGCCACTCGCTTGCTGAGGCCTCTTGGGCAAAGTCACTCTGCTCTGGGCCCTGTTTCCTCACTTCTCAGATACCACCCACGGGGAGACTCCGCAGAGAGATGGCAGGAGGGACTGTTGGGGGAAGCGGCGTACCCCCCGAGTCCTGCCCTGGCTTCAGTTCACCTCAGGTGGGAGGGGGCCCAGACTGGGGGTGCCACTGACCCCCAGGTGTCCCTAGAGGTGGCGCCTCCCATGCTGGGCCTTGGTTTTCTCATCTATAAAATGGAAACATCCTTCACTTTGCGTCAGAAAGACTTTTACCATTAGTATGAAAAGCGATACTGGAGAAGTGGAGATGACATCACCTTATGGCAGCCTGCGGTGATCTCTGGCCCAGAGATTGAAAAAAGAAATGTCCCCTAGAGGCCCTGCTTACCCCCAACCCCTAGACCCCCAACTCCATGCTCTCTGCTCCTCTAAAAGGTGGGGCCTGAGCAGCTCTGGGAGCAGACAACAGGGTGGCCCCCTGCCCACCCCACCCAGCCCTGGTGAGGACTAACAGAGGTCCCCACACCAACCTCACAACAATGACACAAAAAAACAGGGCCTGCCCCACCTGCACTCCTCCAGGAGGTGGGCTGGGATTTCACAGAACAAACAGGAAAGTCAGGAAGGGGCCTGGCGGACCACCTCCTGGGGGTGTTATTGCTTCGAGCTGAGCTCGCTCTCTCAGTCTTTAGGAAACCTGTGCAGACAGGGTGGGCTCAGCTGGGGGCTGCTGAGCCCCTTCTCCGCCTGAATGACAGTCAGGCTGTCCACTGCCCTTGAGTAGGCAGAGCAGTGATGGCTGGAGGGCTAAGGTGCTCTCCTGGCTCAAAAAATTCCAAATGGCGGAAATAAATAGCAGAGACATCACACTGGTGAAAACAATGACCAGGGCAGGGGCTGATTCTTGGTCTTTGCCCTGGCTTTGGGGTTCCACTCACACTACCCCATGAAGGCCCACATACCTGGATAAAAGGGGTATCTTCACCTCCCTTCCAGTGCCATGAGCAGCACACGGAGGCGATGGGCCCCACCCAGACTTGAAAGGGGACCCAGGGCTTCAACGGGGAGGGGAGGGGAGGAATTACCGGTGGAAGTGGTCCAGAGGGGGCCCCGGACCAAGCTGGGGTGCCCTTGGTGGGAAACGAGCCCCTCTCATGGAGCCCAGGGCCCCTCTACTGAGGCCTGCAACCCTCAGGAGAACTTCAGAAATAAAATCTGGACCAAGGATACTAAATGAGAATGTCTGAGTATAATGCGCAAGTCCAGCTACAACCCTACGGGGGTGGGGGGCTGTGCAAGCCGGGGGCGCCAGGCCCAGGCCAGCCAGCGAGGAAGGTGCTTGTGTCTCCACTGCCCCCTCCCCACCAGGCTCTGTAAGGACGGTGTGTGAGCTGAGACAGGCCCCAGGGCTTGGACACAACTACCAGCTAACCAGGACTGTGCCCCACACAGCAGGGACTGGGTACAGGAGAGTGGTGGGCTACGGGGCGCCTCCCACGGGAGGTGGCAGAAATGTGCTTCTAGAAAGAGGGGCCAGCCTGTGTCCTCCCCAGCATGCAAAAGGGCTTCCGAGGCCCTAAGGAGGGCCAGGTGCAGGCAGCTGCCCAGGCCTGCGTCAGCAGGAATCGCCCATCCTGCCATTCAGACCTCTTTCTCGTCCTTGATCAAGGTAGGTGAGGCCAGGGCAGTGGGTGCTGCCCTCAGGACAGGATGATTTAAAAAGACTAAAATTGGGGGGGCCCTGTTGGCTCCCCAGAACCCCTAGACTGGAGGCAGAAGGGCAGACAAGGTGACCTTTGACCTCATCCCACCAAGAGGGGTCTTTTGTGTGGGAAACCCTCACCATGGCATCAGCAGCCCGCATCCCAGCTTTCCTCAGACTCCCTCTCAAACCCGCACCCCTGAATGCAGACTCAGTGAGCCCTCTGGAAAGGTTCTAGAAAACCAGTCCTGAAGCTCCACCAGCAGAATGCAGGTGACAGTCCTTTCCGTCCAGTTCCAGGTGTTTCCAAGCTTGTGGCCATCCCACGGAGCAAGGCACCCCAGGGGTCCCCGGCACCGCCTCCTTTCCTCCGGTCCCTGCTGGACCCCCAGCTCCCAGAGCCACCGGAACGGGGGCAGGCAGGGCGGGATGGACTGATGGACTCAGACAGGCTGTGGCAAAGCTCCTTCCACGGGCAGGCGGAGGGAGGCCCAAGCTCCTCTTCAAGTGGGGGCTCTGGACCCCCCGGAGCTGGCTCCGGATCCTTGCAAAGCTGCCCCATCAGCTTCGGGCAGGAGTAGCTGCCTGAACCCGGTGCTGCAGGAAAGACACTTGCTGGTAATTGGCACCATGGAGATGGCCGCCGGTGCTGGACTTGACTCCGGGCAGCGAGCTTCCGAGGAGGCAAAGGGGTAGCGGTCGGACAGTGTCCGGGGCAGGAGAATGGTTTGCTCTGCCACCTCAGTCTTTTCTTTCTCCAAGCTGCAGCCACATCCACCAGGTCAAGAACCGGCCAAGTCAAAAATGCAGCCAATCCGGTTGGGAGAGGGAAGGTCTCGGGGTAGGAGGCAAAGAAGGGACGAGGAGGGGCCCAAGGGGGCAGGTCTCCCCATTCTGCTTCCCCACTGCAGGGGAGAACCCCGTCCTCCTCTGTTCAATGTGCCCCTGGGCCTAGGGTGCCAGGTCGGGGCTGGGCGGTCTCCAGGCCATCCGGGGGAGCCCCTCCCCGGCCTCGGCACTAAGATCGCTCGCCACAGGGCCCCACGGTGCTCTCAAGGGACAACTGGGATGCCTGCCGGAGCAGGGGGCCCGTAGCCGGGTCCACCATGGAGGAGGTGGGGAAGAGCTTGTACCAGCCCACAGCCAGGGTGCTCAAGTCCAGCTCCTCCAGCAGCACGCGGGCCACACCCATGAACTGCTTCCGCTCCATGCGCCCGTAGTTCCCCCACACGATCACCTGCAGCAAAGACACAGTGGCTCCAGTCCTGCCGGCGCTGCTCACAGGCCCAGAAGCTGGAGTCGCCCCCTCACCCTGGCGACTCACCCGCAAGCCCTGCACACCCTACCACCTTCACGTGGCTCAGGTCCCACCAGGTGACCCCGGTGACTGGCTTCCTGCCCCCAGGCCTGCCCTCCCGGTTCCATCTTTGGAAGCCACCCCATCTTTGAACCAAGCCTTGAGGGCTGACTCCAGGCGGCGAGTCCGGGACCTGCCAGGTCTACCAGCATCTGCGGGACCTCTCGGAATGAAACCATTTTACGAAGTGTCTGGTACTTAGTAAGGCAGTCCTCACGGACCAATTCATCTGCCAGTCCAGTGACACTGTCATCGTCGGAGCAAGGGCCCACCTCAGGATTAGATTTCTCTGTCCCCCGGCATCCAAAACAGATGCACACACACGACCGAAGCACCTGTTACACCGAAGACTGATGCTCTCTCCTGTTCCGTCCCATCAAAAAGAATGTTCGCTGAGAGCGACTCAAGCCACGAGCTGAGAAGCTCTGCCCTGGACAGGACCAGGGCTTCCTAGTTTGGCAGCAGATGCGCTGTCTTGGCAAATCGTAACTCCTCGTCCCTGTCCTCGTTGTTTCCCTCTGAGTCAGGAGCCGAGGTCCGAGCAAGAGGTGCCGGTGGCTCGACCGCCCACCCACCCCCAGCACAGGCTACAGTGAGCTCCAGGTCCAGTGACACTCAGCATCTCCTAACAGCCAGGGAGCCTTGGGACCCCCAGTCTATTATCTCCTGGGGGCTGCTGCTAATAATAATGTTGATGGTCGTGATGATGGTAAACAATAACGGCAGCCATTTGCAGAGCACTTACTGGAGATCAAATCTGCAAATGCTTTCCTTGAACAAAATCCACTGACCCGGCGATGTTACCAGCAGGGACTAGGAGCACCCCACTTCACAGACAAAGAATCAGAGGCCCAGAAGGGAGCATCTTCAGTGTGGCCCTGCGGACTCTAGCTCTGAGATCAACCACAGTGCCCTCGTCCCCAGGGCCCTCCAGAGACCTCCCCTCTCCCTGGGGCACCTCCTTCTCCTCTGGCGCCACAACCCCCCAGTGGCCCTCACCTGCAGGACTTTGCCCTGGGGACTCTCAGGAAACAGCAGCACCTGGTTATAGAGCGGGTCCAGCGACTTCCGGGCGACTTTGGTCTTCCTCTTGGCGATGCAGACACCGTTCTCTAGGAGGTAGGCCTTGATGTAGGCCGCTGGGGACAGAGGCCGGCAGAGTGAGTTCTGGTCTGGGCCCGAAATGGTGGGCAAAGGACACGCAGGAGGGCTGCCCACCCACGACGGGGCATCCGAGCGAGCCGCGGGAGGCAACAGGGGCAGGTGGGGTGGAAGGCGTGGGTGGCAGGGTACGCCCGGGCTCGGTGGGGCCTGCCTCCCCGCTTCCTTGGCTCACTCCGGGCTCCCCTGTTCTTCTCCATGCCTGACTCGCCCGCCCTTTCCCTGCTCCTACCCCCGGGTCACGGTCCCACTCACTCAATGTTTGCCAAGCACCCCCAGTGCGCCATGCACTTGGGGCATAATCATAAACGGAAGCGGCATCATGCCCTCCCGGAGCCCAGCCCGGCGAGGAGACCAGCGAGGTCAAGGGCCACTCTCAGCTGGGACCGGAACAAGCCCAAACCACAGTTCCTGTGAGTCACTTGGGTTGAGACAGGGCCCCCCCGCCCCAACTGAGCCCCATTTCTCCCTTGGAGACTCCAGTACCCCTCAGGACCCCCTCCCCAGCCTGACGCTCGCCTTGCAAGGGGAGGCAGCCCACACCTGGCAGTGTCTTGGATCCTGGCTTGGCTGTCAGTCCCCGAGCCTGGATGATGTCCACTTCGAGCTGACCATTCCGCTCCTGCAAACCGATCTCCACATCCCCTGCAAGAGGCCCTACGAGGTGAGCTGAGACTGGGAGTGTGGACGCTCAGTCAAGGACTCAGCTCCTCCTCTCTGCTTGCAGGGGAAACCCTTTTCCCTAACCACACCCCAAACCAGACCAGAGCCAACCCCGCACTGGGTACAGGGCCCTGCTGAGGGCTTGGCAGTGTGGAGGGCTCCAGGCTGGGTGCTGGGAATGGAGAGGAGCCAAGCAGAGGGGAAAGAGGCAGGGGCTTCTGGAAAACCACCCCCCACACCCACTGGCACAGGTCAGGGGGCACTCACCCATTGGCGTGGTGGCCAGGGTCTGGCGGCCCACAAACTGCGCTGGCCCCATGCTGCCCAGAAAGTCACTGAACTGTGCGTCCGACGCCAGGCACACTCCCCCATAGTTAAGGCTGCAAAAAGTCAAGATGAGACACACAAAGGTTCCGGGGGCTGACTGGGGACTGATGACTCAGTGGTCAGCTCCAGAATGTTCTCAATCCGCGGAGATTTCTGCCCACTCCACCATCCAGCCCCAGGCAGATGCCTGTCCTGTCTCTCCTGCTTACCTTCACGGTCCTAAGATCTCAGTTCCGACTCCAAAGTCCTAGAGCCCAGTTTCAGTGCCTGAGCCACCCTCTCCGCACCCCCTCCCCACATGGTAGGTAGGTCCCACTTCCATGAATGAGTGTGGTGGCTGTCATGGGGAAGGGTCGCTGAGCCTGCCTCCTGGGGTTAAGTGCCTCTACAAGACCCAAGTATGGCCCTGGGACCAGCAGCATTGCCCTGGGGAGCTAACTAGAACAGAGCACTCGGCTCCACGCCTCCCCAGCTGCTGACTCAGACTCTGCATTTTAATACTTTAGACTTGTTCGCACCAACTTGGGGCAAACGGGATTGGCAGCTCAGGCTGGGAGGTGTGTGCTGGATGCTGCGCACCTGTATTTAGAATCAAGACCTCAAATGTCCTTTGAGAAGCCCCTCCCCGAGGCACTGCAGGGGTGAGCTCAGCCTGGCCAATCCAGGGTCTTCCTTCCCCTTGGCCAGTAGCCACCTCAGACAGGCATGCGGCCCAAGAGAACCTGGCCAGGAAGCTGGACGTGAGGAACAGGCAGGTCTCTCTGAACCCGAGACCTAAGACCAGAGCCTCTGGCAGCCACCTTGTACCATCTGAGTATGAACGAAGATGTGAACTGGTGCCTTGCCTGAGCGTCTGGATCAAGCTCTGCCTGAAGCAGACACCTCTAGTTTTGGTTCTATAAGTCAGTAACAACAACACAAATTATTCTTTTGCTTAAGCCAATTTTAATATTTTCTTTACCATCTTTGAAGCAGAAATAATAACTCCGTCCCCAAGTCTGCTGTATTAGATGAGGCCCTCAGTACTATGCCTGATGTACCCCATCTTCTCATCTGACCTTTGCCCCAACACAGGAGATTGGGTTGTAGCTTTATCATCATTTTTCAGGTGAGGAAGCAGGTTCAGCCCGACCTCAAGCCACCGAGCTCAGGACAGAGTCAGCACTTATACACAGTCCTTCCAACCCTGGTCCCAGGCGACTCTCCACCTGGACAGGCTCCAAGATCAACGCTAATTATCAACAAGCACCTACTGTGCGCCAGGTGCCACAGCCAGGGAGGTCTTGGAGTAGGAGAAACCTGCCTTGGGCCTCCAGGTTCTCTGTCCTGAGAGCCCCCCAGCCCCCCACCAAGCCCCAAAGCTCTCCTCTGCAGGGATCTTCTAGATCTAGATTCTAGAATGTGCAGTTGGAGTGTTCACAGGGGTGGGCTTTCTGGCTCCACCCTGTACCTCCTGCTTCTGCTCCCTTTGCTCTTCTTCCTTCTCCCAAGTTCTTCAGCAGCAACAATTCAACCACGGGCCTCTCGTCCTTCTCCCAGCTCCCCTCTGTCTAGACTTGCTCCCTGGGGCTGGAACCAAGTCTCCCTGAGTGCACACTCCTAGTGGTTAATCACAACAGCTCACCGCTGGCAAAGCTCACTCGCTTGCTTGGCAAACCAGTTTGCTCTAGAGGACGCCTCTGACCCGACACTGCCCACTGCACAGGTTTACACAGTTACACAGACGCCTGCCACCATCTTCCTGACAGCAGGGGCTTCTCTACACTGGCCACTGCCCGATTCAAGTCACCCCAGCGTGTTTTGCCTCTATGTATAAAAATCCAAGCAAGCAGCAGGAAGAGGTGAGAAGATTCTGTGTACAAAGACTTTGTCATCTTGCTGGGCAAATGGATGCTGCCTACAAGCCACCTCAGGAAGACAATACAACAAGGCACTCCCAGCCCCTACCTACTCACCCACCTCCTTTGGGTGAGACGGGTCCTGCTGCAGCAGGTGGGATTTTGTTCAGGGGTATGTGAGATCACCAAGGTCCCACCGGAGAAAGCCACTGGCCTGTCATGCAGTGAGAGGGCAGGAGAGGCAGGCTTAACGCCCAGGCCTGCACTGGCCTACAATAACCTCTCCTTGTCCAGGGTGGGCCCCAGTGCATGGGTGGGCTCCCAGAAGACAGGCCTGTGTTTCTGAGTGTGGTAAATGTGTTCACCTCTTCCTCCTGGGCTCACAGCTCAATCCAGTGACCAGCAGATGTGAGTGATGTGGGCCAGCGTCAGGCTGTTGAGTTGATGTGGGCCACCGCCGGGCCCCTGGATGCACACATCCCATAGGTAGCTCACACCCATTAAAATGACTACTGTCAAAAGCAAAACAGGTGTTGGTGTATCCCGGTGGAGCAGAGGTTCACCACAGTCCACATATATGCCAAGGTCCCTGGTTCAAAACCCAGGGCCAGGTGGGTGGGGGGGAGGGAGCAACCAATGTGAACAATGAAGTAAAATCAATAAAGTGTTTCTTCCTCCTCTCTCTTCCTGCCTGCCTGCTTAATTCCCTTCATTCCTGCCTGTACCTTTCCTTAAAAATACATAAATAAATCCCAAATAGACACAGGACCTGGTGGAGTAGTGGTTGAGTCTGCCACCTCTGGCTGGGCGCAGTCCACACATACCTCAAGGGCCCAGGTTCCTTTCCTGGGACCCTGGGAACAACCAAGATGAACAACTAAATAAAAATGAAATGCTTCCTGCCTGTCTGTCTTCCTCCTTCACTGCTGCCTGCACCTTTCCTCTGAAAAGAAAAAAGAAAAAGAAACAAGTAACAAGCATTGGCAAAGACGTGGGAAACTGGACCCCTTGTGCACTGGTGGTGGGAATGTAGCCTGGTGCAGCCAGCGTATCAGAGTGTGGCAGAGCCTCAAGACATTAAAATACGATCTCTCCCCCCCACCCACCCCTGAGTATCCCCCAGGCTAAGGCCTTAAAGAAGGGAGCCCAGGCCCCTGAGCAGAAATGTGACCTCAAATTCCTGCATCTCAGCAGGAAATTAAGTCACGGATTGAAGAGGCTGGTACTGCGGCCAGCTTTAAACAAGTGATGCTGTCCCCAGGCCAGAGCAGACGGACCCAGGAGTGGACACCTGAATGGAGAGTCGCAGAGACTGAGTCGCGAGCGCTGAGCCGTGTGAATGGCCGGTCCTCTCAAAGAGCCCAAACTCGTGGCTGCCCAGAGCTGCCGCTCAGTCCTCCCCACCTTGTAAGACACAACAGCATCCTTCCAACAGGTTCTGTTTCATCAGCAATCAGTAGCGTTGATGGCAGGGGAGCAATGTGCTGTTTTAGGGCAAACGCATTCCTCTTCTTCTACCCACTGCGGCCCTGTCCCCTGCCCAGGCAGCAGCTGGACTTCTGCGGCCCCTGTCTGGGACGGGGGCCATCCATGGACACAGAGAACAAAACAGTTAGATTCTGGACTCCTGGGTTTCAAACCCAAGAAACAGGTTCAGAAGGACAGGTGTCAAACCGAGCTGTGTAGCCCCCAACCAACAAACTAACAAACAACCCCCAGACTGGGAGAGCAGAGGAAGTCAGGTGAGAAGGGACCGCGCGGGGGTCCGCACGGGTGTGGGCCTGGCCGGGCTGGCGGTGCTGGGGGTGGCGGAACCCCAGACAGCTGTGGGGATCTGGAAGCAGAGGGGACTAGTGTCCATCCTTCTCACTGATGAGGAGAGAAAAAGGGCACGATGCTCTGCATCTTATCAAGTGAACCTGGGGTCTCAGGGGTCCCTCCACCCGACTCCAGGAGTAGAGATTCCCACGGCACTTGGGAGGGCACCAAACCAAGACAAGGCTGAGTAGTATTTGAACTCAAGCAGTCAGGTTTCTGCCATCTGTCTAGCTATCATCCCAACAGTTAGGCAGCAGTGCACAGAGAATATACATGAAAAACAAGTCTCTGGGGATAGAAGTCTGAACACACCCCTCTTGCAAATCTAAAGGTGGCTAGTTAATACACACAGCTAAGAAGTGGACTCGCACCAGATCTTTCCTCCATGCCCCCTCTACTTTCCACACTCCCCTCCACACCCCACCATCTGGGTTTTTTTATTTGGGCTCCAAATCCCAGAGGAAGGCGGGGCCTCGTGGTTCGCAGTGCCAAAGGGCCCAGCCTCCCTGGGAGAGCCTGGCCTTCTGCAGCCCGAAATTGAAAGTTTCCTCCAACACTGGCATTGTCTGCTCCTCGGTTCCTGGTGGGGTTGTGAGCAGACAATGGGGAACTGGCAGGCCTGGTAATTAGCAGTAATTGTTTATAATATCTAGGCGGCTGCCTGACTTCCCATCCCAGGGTGCCTCTCTGGCTGCCAAGGAACCAGGCTGACGCCCCAGAAACCCTGAATGGGTTCTCGCATCCTCCATGGGGCCTTAGGAAGGAAGAATAAAGTGGCAGAAGGTTCCTGCTGGACCACATCACAGACTCCCCTCCACCTCGGGGTCCTCTCGGCAGCAAGATGGACTGGGGTTCTGCTCCTCACCGGCCAGTGACCTCCGACAAGCTGCTGGTATCTCTGCACTTGAATCTTCTCTGCAAATGAGATCATGCCTAACTCTTGGACAGTATGCAGCATTTTCAGGAGTTAGTGCCGATGCTGTACCAGTGTTGGATGTTTTGAAAATTTCACTCACAGGATCCACTTTCAAAGGGATAGGAAAGAGCTTGCTAAATTTCTAAGTGCCACCATATCACTACTCCTTGACCTTGTATGCAGGAAGAGCTCAATAAATGTTCATGCCAAACCTTTCAGCTAGTCCCAAGTCAGGAAAACAAAGTGTAGTGGTTAAGACTGAACTTTTGCATAACACAGACCTTGGACTCCAGGGCTGTCAGCCTGGAGTAAATTTTGTAACCTCCCTGTGAGCCGCAGTTTCCTTGTGAATAAAATGAGAATGAATTGTCATCATTTCGCTGAATTGTTGAGGTGAGTCAGCGAGGTAACGTGGGCTAGGCAGCTAGCGCACATTATCTGCTGAGTGAAGAAAGGTTGGAGACACCATAGCCTGCTGGTCCCTGCTGCCCGCTGGGAGGGCCTCTTCCTCTTCTTCTCTGTGCTTTTGTGGTATGCGATTCTGCGTTTGTTAGAAATGTAGCATCTGGATGCCTGAGACTAAGCCCACACCATCTGGGGGCCGCAGGGAGGGAGAGGGCTGCAGGAGCTGGTTCCTCCCTCCCTAGACACATGCCGTGCGGGCAGAGGCCTGAAACAGGATTACACCCCGCTTTCCACTGGCCTTTTATTTTGTATTAGTGGTGAAATGAGATTCCCTGCGTTTCAAATCTCATTAGCTGTGTTTGTGGAGCATTTGTCTTTTATTATTAACCTTTGGGCACGGCTTGGCTCCTGAATTTTCTGTGTGCTTGATGGTTAAAGGAGTAAATAGGTTACTCGGGGGGTGGGGGGTTGACTATTCTCTTTTCTAGATGGACCACCTGTCTCAACTGCATCTGAAATGAAAAGGTTACCCAGCCCCAGGTGATCACGGGTCATGCGGTTTTGAACAGTTTTAGTCTTTGAGGAGCTCTCTATTTATACCTTCACCACCTGCCCCCACCTAGCCACCTGTCCAGCCACCTTCCCACATACGTGTTAAGTCCACCATACGGTCAGTTCTGCTGTTATGAAAAACAGGCATTCCTAAAAGTTACTGTGCAGGACAAAATCCGACAAATAAAAATCAGAGATTATGGGAAAATGGGTTAGGAGCACAACACACAAAACCAATGTCGATGTCATATAAAAAAAAAGGAGAGGGGGGCGCCCTGGTGGAGCAGCAATTTGTTCAGCTGCCTCTGGCCGGAGCAGTCCACATACATCCCAAGGATCCGGTTCGCCTCCTGCATCCAGGGAAAATGATCAAGATGTACAACAAAAATAGTGCTTCTTCCCCGTCTCTTCCTGCCTACCTGCCTGCTCACCTTCACAACTGCCTGAACCCTTCCTTAAAAAAATGAGAGAGACAGGAACATAGCATACATGGTGGCACAGTCATATACACTCTGTGGAGAGCTGCGTAAATATTACAGGAGACATGGAACTCTACCTTGGAGCCAGCCTGAGTTTGCTGGAAAGCGTCAGGAGAAACGCAGCCTGTGATTTGGGGGAAGAGGTGCGGGGGGCTGTCTGAAAGGGGACAGCAAGCAAAGACACCCGGAGTGGGAGAACGTGGCTCGTAACCCCCCAGAGCCGAGGACACAGGCAGGTGTTTGAGGCGGCTGTGGTTCGTGATTTCCTGCGTGGGTGCGGCTCTCAGCACATACCTAAGGCTTCTCGTGAATGAAATCACAGCCGAGCAAAGGTGAAATGAACCTTGTGCTCAAACTACTCCCTCGTAGTTCACTCATGTTGGGAAAATTTGCATTTTCAATACAAGTGTCAGAGCAGAACAGACTGCCAAAGCCCCGCACCGCACAGCGCTGACTCCGGCTCCTCAAGCGTTCAGAATGTTTCCAAATCTGCCGCCAGAGTGTGGCGCAGGGGCACGAAACCATCCAGGGACTTGGTTTATCTTCTATTGATTGAACCCCTGTCATGAGCCGAGCACTGACGGCACTTAAATCACCCATCTTAACTCATTGAAGCTTCGTTTCACAGCTCTGGGAAAGGTTGCTGCTTTTATCACATCCATTTTCCAGGGGAGGAAACTGAGGCGCAGGAATGTTAAGTAACACAAACCAAGATCAGTTGGTTAGCAAGTGGCCCAACCGGGCTTCGAACTCTGAAGAGTCTAGCTCCAGAGTCTCCTTCCTGACCACTAAGCTCTGCTGTTTCCAGTGCCTGAAGGGGACCCTGGCCTTGTCCAGAGCGGAGCACCCAGCTCAGGAGCCAGCCCCCCTGGATCTGGATCTCGACTCCCACACTGACACAATCTTCAGCTCCCAGAGCCTGCGTTCCCTGCTAAGTAAAATGGGAAGAAATGACCAGGGTGACCCTGGGTGACAAACCAGCATGCAGACGATAAACATCTTAGTAGAGAACCTGGCACACACTCAATACCGTGCTTGCCACACAGAACAAATCCCCGCCTCCCAGCCCACGGCCACATCCAGGCCTGGGGTGTCCCTCAGACACATGACTCTGCTAAACCGCAGAGGTGGTGAATGGAGGGGCTCTGACCACCTGCCGGCTTCCCAGGCCCTTGGTGATGAGGGAAACAGCTGTGACAGGAGTGCAACCATGAGCCTGGGTCCAGCAGTCCTGCCATCAGCGCACACTCTGCCTCCCAGGGCTGCGGGCACAGTGACCCAGACGCCAGGGAGGCTGTGACCCAGGACCTCAGCACAAGTGACAGAGGAGCAGGGAGCGGGGTGGGCGCCAGCTTTGAGCTGCCAATTTACAGGAAGGACAGTGAGTCCCTGGAGTATGTGTGGCGGAGGGGACTGGTGAGAGGGGTGGGCTGGATGTGCGTGAGCTTCTGCTCACAGGCGCCTACCCAGTGGTCACTGTAATTTGGAAGGCAGAGTCCATGGGCCAGGCCCCACACTGGGCAGGCTCCAAACTCTGTCAGGTGGGACACACACAATGATGAGCATGGGGCTGTGGTAGGAGAATGGGGCTGAGGAAGTTGGCGATAGGGCCAGAGGAGAGTAGATTGGGGTTTCCATTTCCCCTGCCCGCTCCCAGGGCAGACGTTGCTGGACAGTCCTGCCAACCCTGGCCTGGGCTCCAGAACTCTTGACACAGCACTCCATGGGCCACGAACCACGAACTGCGGCTGGCACCTAAGGTAAAGCTTCAGTGCCAGCCTGAGCTGAGATCTGGAGGCAGGAGAGTCTGGGAGAGGGAGCAACGGAGGCAAAGACCTGGAGATGGGACGAGGCGGAGTAAGACGGTCAGGTGGTCAGTGAGGGGCGCGGGGTTGGAGACTGAGCGGCGGTGGCGGTCAGAGGAAACAAGAGCTGAGTGACAGACTACAGCGCTCAGACCAACAAGGAGACATGCAGGTTCCAGGCAGGGGTGATGAGTGGCTCAGCAGCAGTGGGATGGAGAGAAGCAGACGGAGTCAAAGATAATCAGGAGTGAAATGGCAGAGCCCGAATATGGGCTGCATATGGAGTGAGAGAGGGGGAGCCAACTGGGAGACCCCCAGGTTTCCAGTTTGGGTAGCTGGGAGAGGGTGCTTGCACTGGGACAGCATAGTAGGCTCTGCCCCGTAGGACCCGTAGGTCCCCGTAGGACCCCGACCCCCATGTCATCAGTGCTCCTGACGTCTAACTGCCAGCACCTGGCTCCCGGCCTCTGCTCTCTGGCCCCGCTGTGCGGAGGGAGGGCAGAGGGCTCCTGGGAGCAGCCAGCTGCCCATAACCGCTAAGTGTTCAGGGGTAACACCGCTCCCCTCGTGGCTCTCAGGGGCATGTCCCACACTGGCTCCGGGAGTTTGCATCAGGATTAAGCGCTGAGCACCACGGTGTCGCTGGTTTCCTATAGCACACGCTACTGCCCGTCTCTTCTCATGGACCCTCCGCCAGTTTCCTGGAATCGCTTCCCAAGTGGACTACTTGCCCTGCCGTCCATGTCTTGGGTTTGGTTCTGGGGAACCCGAACGAATGCAGGTGGTCACCTGGAAGTAAACTGAGGGGTCGGAAGAGACACTGTCCTTGTGACCTCTCTTGAGGGCTCGAGCCTGTCCGGGAAGGTGGGAGCATGGCTGGCACAAACCCCCGCTGTTCCCTCCGATCCTGAACATACAGGACCCCAGTTACTGCTGAGGCAGGAAGGGGTTTGGGGAGAGAAAGCTCTTTTGTAGTCCCTGGGTCGGGGGGTAAACCAGATCAGGGGTCCAACGTGCTGTGGAGGGAAGAGGTGAAAGGATCAGAGTCCTTGACGGCACCATCGAGCCACTGAAACAGCCTAGAAGCTTCCAGGCATCTGGATGGACACAGTCACTGAAGGAGGAAGAGTCAAGTGGAATGGTGAAGGGCAGACACCAAACTCAGATGTACATCCCAGCACTGAAACCCCCGACTGTGTGACCCTGGCAGGTTAATGAACCTCTTGGCTTCTCTTTCCTCATCTGTAAAACGGGGACATTAACTAACCCGGCATCACCAGGTTGTGAGAAATACACGGAGATGAGCCTCCCAAGGCGAGTGATCTTTAAGTGTTAGCTTGGAGCAGCGCTGCCCCACAACCCCCTAGGGCTCCCAACAAAACACGAGCACGAACCACCAGGGGGTCTGGTTCCCACCGCATTCCCGTGGAAGCCGATGCTGCCAGACCAGGGGCCATGCTTAGAGGAGCCAGAGCTTGCTGGAGCTGCAGATTTTCACTGGCAGACGGGCCCAACCCTACACACCCTGGCCCTGCCTCAGCCCGTGCTAGGATGCAGCCCGTCCAAAGTTCTCCTGGCCTGTCTGCAGCTCTCACTGCATCGTAGGTGCTAGGCCAGCAGAAGGCAGGGCCTCCAAGATGCCCAGCCCAAATGTCTGGCCCCCTGTGTGCCTGATCATCTCTGCTGCGGAGAGAACCGCACAGAGCACAGAGAACCCGCGCCCACCTGCAGGAACATGCACGGCAGTGATGGGGGTGCGGCAGACGACCTGGCAGCGCAGAGGTCGCCCAAGCACACTGGGTCTCTGTAAGCCTCTGCAGGGCTGGCAGGAGCCCAGGGGATGGACAGCCACACCCCTCCAGTTTCAGAGCGTGGCATCTGGGTCCCACCTGCACCTAAAATACCTCCAGAACAAGGAGGAGGCTGACGGCAGCTAAAGCGCGCCCACTGCTTTGACCTCCTGTCTTCTTCCAGGTGCTTGGAGAATGGCAGCACCTAACTGGGCTCCACCTGGACTCAGCCCACCCGGGAGGGTGGGGCTCTTGGCTCTGCTAGACCCAGCACCCTCCTAGTCACCTGATCCTTCCTCAACTCAGCCCCAGACAGCGCCCCCACCTTTAAGTAACTCACGTCACAGCCACATGTACCGGTGTCACTCATGCTAAGCACTGTCCAGGCCAGACTATACCTGGCGGTGGCTCCCTATACCTGCGAGGAAGCGACTGATTACAGGTAGAATTGCCCCACTAACCGGGGCCACGTCAGTAACAGTAACAGAGCTTGCTATGTGCCACTCACTATTCTGGGTGCTGTCACCCACATTTCACTGTTTTAACCCTCACCACACCTCTATCCGTGGTCTGCCCACTTCCAATGGGTGAAAAACCGGGCTCAGAGAGGTAAAGGAACTTCCTCAAAGCCACATAGATACGAAGAAGTAGAAAGGCGGCACAAACCAGGGCTGTTGGATTCCAGAGCCCTGACTTTGACCCTCTGCAACGTCATTAACTCTGATCCTTCAAAACGCATTACAGCAAATGACAAGCAAGTGCATGTCTGCATGGGCGCCTCGTTTCTTCCTCACAACCCAGCCTCCTGCCATGCCCCCCGGACAGATCACGTGGCCCCTTGGGGACTCCAGTTTCTCCCTTGTGAACGGGGTGCGGTCTGAGTCCCTGGGGCTGCTCACCACACCTGGTCCTCCCCCCGGCCCGAAGCCTCGAGAGGCCAGGGGACGAGCCCCAAGCCAGGAGGCAGTGGCAGAGCCAGAACTAGAACCCAAACTTCCTGACCCCTAGATGCTCAGGGCCCCACTGTCACCCAGATGCCCAAAATATCTGCCTCCACATTTGGCTGTCTTGCCAAGTTTCTCAGGTTAGGGAACACATTTGTTCCCTTCCCCCTGCTCCTCCTCTCCCTTCCGCCTGTCCTCCTCCTCTTCTCGCCCTCCGGAAAGTCTCCCGAGGAGTGGGTGGGACAGCAGTGTCTGCCAAGGCAAGGCCATTCATAGAGGCTGGACAGGCCCAGTTTAGGGGGGCTGGGGTGGGGAGGTTGCCAGCTGGGAGCTCCCAGATGCAAGGCAGAGCTGAAGGCAGAAGGAGCAGAGCTAGAGGCCAAGTCATTGCCACCCTCAGGGGCTGGGCTGGGTGTCAGCCTTGGACAAGCCGCTTAGCCGGTGCTGTTCGGTGGGGCATTCTAGGATGATGGAAATGTTTTTTTTCTGAGCTGCCCGAGATGCGTGCCCCTGGACACGTGAAGCTGTCGAGCAGCTGAAATATGGCTAGTGTGATGGAGGAAAATAATACTGATTTTATTCCATTTTAATGAGCTGAGATTTAAACAGCCTCGGGTCTCGGGTCTCCAGTGCTGGAGAGCACAGCGCTTCACTGTCCAAGCCCATTCTCCTCATGAGAGACCTGCTGCCCACCCTCGCGGGCCAAGCACAACTGAGACCAGGGGGCCCCCGGAGTGAACCCGGGCTGGGAGTCAGGGCCTGGGTTCCTGACAGCTGACATGCCGGGTGACGCGGGGCAAGCTCCTCGACCTCTCTGACCTCGTGGGTCACCTATACAGTGAGATCAAAGTTTGGGCCAAAGTTTCTTTGCCAGCAACTCTTGGGCTGGGTCTAGGGGAATCTGAGAACCCCTGCAAGTATGAGAAGAATGTTCAGGCATGACTGCGTGAGAGAGCAAGAGAGGGAGTGATAGAATGCTGTGTGGGACTCTGTGTCTGTGGGGTGCATGTATTTCTCGGGGGAAAGCAGGCCCCAAGCTTTCCCAAAATTCTCAAAGGGACCCATAATTGCTCCAGAGACAAGAACCCCACCCGCCCTGTCCAGGTTAGTTCTCCGCCCAGGGAGCCCTTAAAAACTAGGGTTCTGGTCGGCACCCCCGACCCTGACCTTGTGGCTTGGACAGGGCCCAGCATCCCTATTTGGAACATGTTTCCAGTGCTTCTGATGCCTATACAGCCAGGGACAGAACACTGGCAAGGAGCCAGCCAGAGCTGATGCTTTATGACTGGACACGTGAAGTCCCTCATCAAGCCGTAGTGGACATTTCTGAACTCCAGCGGGGGTTCTGGAGACGAGCAAAGTCAGAGGAAGGAACAGCAGTCACGAAAGGCCCTCTCTGCCCCCTTCCTTCCTGACGCCGACCACAGCCCATGTGCGCCCAGCCTGGCCTACGCGTTTCCTGAGCAGCAGCCCATTTCATCCTTTCGGTGCCCCTCTGAAGCTGGTACCAGTGTCTCCACTTTACAGAGGAGGACACTGAGGCAGGGACACGGCGTGGCCAAGTCCATGCAGCCCATGCGTGGCGGGCCAGGCCTCCAGCCTCGCCGTCGGGCCCTGTCTGTGTGCGGGCTCCTTGGGAGGCCTCGATTCGCCACCTCCCTCCTGAAGACGGGGACCGCCCTGGAGCCCCAGCAGTGGCGGCCTGCCCACACCACACTGGAGAACGGGCGGGCCAGGAGGCCAGGCGGGCCCTCACTCACTTGCCCTCGGAGCCGTAGCTATTCATGCTGTCCTCAATGGACTCGTGGCTGGCCTGGCGCAGCGTCCGGCTGGGCATCTCCACCGCCAGGCCCGTCTCCGTGCTCCTCTGGATGGCTCCCTTCAGCCGCCGGCTGTCCCCTGCTGGGCAGAGAGGCCAGGAGAGGTGGGGAGAGGCACAGGGTGGGAGGGGACAGACAGGCCAGTTGTCTGGTTAATGGCTGGTGCTGCTCAGTTCGGCCCCACCCCAGTCCATCAGCCGCCTCCCCGCAGGGCCCACCCTTGCACCCACCGCGCACACAGGATCACACAGGTTTTCTCTTGCGTGATGGATTATTTTACATGCATCTTTTCTCCCCTGTGAATTCACTTCTGCCCTGCAACCTTCTCCAAATCATTTCTCCTCCTCCTCAGCTACTACTTACTGAGCACCCACTACGTGGCACCGTCTGTCAGTGTTTTGCGTGGATTTCAACCCCAGCTCTTCCACCTCAGCACACCTGGCGGCTTGCCCGGGCTCTGCTAGGCTGCAGGCGCTGTCCTCTGCCTGGCGAAGGTCTCACTGTATCCCTGGCCTTATCCCACCAGATGTTAGTAGCATCCTCCTGGCCAGTCGAGCTCATCAAAAATGCCTCCTGGCCTGGCCAAATACCCCCTGGGAGAGCACGCATTACCCGCGATGCAGAACCACTGAGCTAGTGCCCACGTTCAAATCCTGGATCGCTTTCTCGGTGCCTGTGAGAATCTGGGGGCAAAATTAAGCAGCCCTACTGTGTCTCTGCTTCCTCAACAATAAAACAGGAGACCAACAGATGAACAAGAGGACAGACAGCCCCCAGTCCTTCTTGTCCCTCCCTGAGCACCCCCTGCTGCAGCTCTTCTACCACCACCCATGACAGGCAGGCACCCTGTGAGCTTCAGGAGGAGTTTCCTCCGCTCTGTGAGGACATGGAACTTTGCTTTGTTGATGGCTAAAGTCCTGGGCGGAGGACAAGGACCAGCCGTTGTGGCTGCCCGGTGAATGTGGGTCCACTCGCACAGCGGTCTAATGCTCCACTACCACCAGGGGCTGCCTGCTCTCCCGCTTTCACTTGAAGACACAGGTGAGCTGCCCCCGCCCCGAGAGTCAGATGAGGGGGAGCCAGGATCTCACCGCAAGGGCCTCGTGGCCCCTGCTCCCAGCCTGGTGATGCAGGTGGTTCCCACCGCCCACCAGCTGGGAGGGACCCAGGCTCTGCTGGAAGAGAAGGCGAGTGTTGAGGGGGACTGTCCTCACTCCCCCGCAGTCTGGGACATACTAGTATAATCCAGGGGCTCCATCGGTACCAGCTAACTGACCCATTGCGAAAAGTGGCCCCACTCAGGTGCCATCATCCTGCCAGGCAGGAGGCCAGAGCTGGGTCCGCAGGTGGGACACAGCCACACATGTCCTCTGCCCCCACTCAGTGCCGCTGTCCCATCCTCCCCGACTGTAACACACACAGATGCTCTGATGTGCGTCTCGGTGTGTGCCCACAGCCTTGTGTCCCACACGTATCTGCTATTCAGACACCCACGTGCCCGGAAAGACGCCAGCACTGGAATCTCCACGCAGCGCATGTTCACACATGTCTGGTGTCCATTTCGTGTGCTTCCACGGGTCACTAGGTACCCGCCGTCATGAGTTTCTGAGGCTCACCGGGTCTGTGTCTGCATGTGCCAGTCACACACAGGTGCATGCCCAGCCCACTTGGAGCGCACGGGCACTGTGCATCTCTGCATGTCATCCCGGCGTTTCTGAACACGTGGGGGATGTGTGTCTGTGCCTCCCTTCATTCCACCATCCCATATCCCTCACTGACATCACCAGCCACTCTCCATGTCTGCATTTCTGTGTAGAGTGAGGAGCGAGGACAGAGGAAGATTCGGAAACACACACGTGCTCTCAGAACAGACTCACAGGCCTGGAGAGACATTCCTCCACTCAGACACACAGGTGTAGCCTTACATCTGGGGACGAACACTTCCCCTCACTACAGGGACAGACCCAGAGCCTGGGCCCTGGAGGCAGGCTGCAGGCTGCCTGGGCTTGTAGGCTCTCCCTCGAGCCCTGTTCTCTGAGTCCCACGTCAGCTCTGTCCCCTCCCACAGGGGCTGACATGTTTCTCCTGGCAGTGGGAGGACCAACCATGACAAGCAGTTCCCACAGGGCTGAGGAGGCTGGAGAGGTGGTGTCCGCTCTGGGTGAAGCATGGCCCAGCTCATCAGTCTGAGGTCAGCTGGCCCAGGCAGGCCCAGCTCTGCCACCATTAGCAGCAAGGTGACCAGCACCTACCCCACAGGACTGGTGAGAGGCTGGAGGACAATCACCATTGAGCCCGGCACATTGTAGATACTAAACAAAAGTGGTCACAGTCATTGCAGACACAGGCCTCCCAATGCGCCCCCAAATTTGCCCATTTCCCCCAAACACCCACCTTCCCTCCTTCGCAAGTCTGGGAACCTTTGTATCCAACCACACCGACAAGGGCCACCATCTACATTCAGCCATTAATCCTTCCTTTGGTTGTCTCTTGCTGACGCAGTCACAGCCCCAGTGTGACTGTCCCAATGCTTTCCCACTCCCCCACCCACCATCCCATTCATCCCCAAGGTGACCCTCCTCACCCTCCTGGCTGAAAAGATGCTTCTCTTTACTTGCTCTCTCTCACTTCCAAATGTCACCATCCTCAGATCTTTCCACCCGCCCCTCAGCCCTCCTCTCCTCTCCGGGCCAAGGCTGATCCGCCGTCTGTCCTCCCACCTCCTCCTGCCCTCACCGAGCGCTGCTCCCACCACTCATCCTCTCTGGGCGTTGAATCTGCCACCTCTCCATCTCTGGCACTTTCCACTCCTGCACTCGAGGCTTCACTCCTTCCACCACACCCTTCAATTAACCACTGACCAACCCCTTCAAAGGGCCTTCTCCCCTTGTTGCAACCATGCCTGCCTCCCTAGTGTGGCTGTCACCGCACCACCCAGGGCTTACTAAACCAGAACCCTAAATGACTGCCCATGACCACGTACCGGGGCCTTATCTTAGCTCCCCACCCCACTTCCCCTTACTCAACAAAACCTGGCCTTCTTGCTCGGCAGGCAGCCCTCAGGATGTGACACAGTCCTCTGCCGATGCCCACTGACAACACACAGATGGGGCAGAGAGGGATTTCAGCACCACTCCCTCTCCGCCAGGGCCACAGCCCCGGGCTGGACTCTGCAGAGGACCGTGGCGATCTGCACCCACAGCCCCGCTACCTCCTTCCCACTCATCAGGCTCCTCCTTGCAGGTACTGAATGCCCCTACCTGACCACCTGCCCACTCGCTAGGCTTTTAGTTCTTCCTTGGGCCACTGAGTGCACTCTGCCCCCGCCCCCCAGAAGCGGGGCAGAAGCAGACAGGGGCAGAAGGACCTGGGAACTTACGACCCCCTGAATCAAAGCAGAAAGGGGATATGAACCCTCGGGTCTTCTGACCGCCCCCACCACAGGCAGAACTCTGAGCACCCCAGGTCTCTGGGGGGCTGAGGCCTCGCTCTGTGGGTGGGATCCGCCTGGCAGCACGCCCCGGCTGGATGCCTGTGTCTCTTGCCTCCATGGTGCCTCCTTTGGAGGTCTCATCTCAGGGTCTGCTTGGGGGAGACCGAACCTAAACATACCCTGGGGGCACTGTCAGGAAGTCAAAGTGCAAAACCCTTCGCACAGGTGGGTTTGCAGAGATGACAATGAAAGCCCACCCCATGAAACAGGAGGATGAAAAGCAACCGTGTGATGATCACTGCAGGGAGGACAACTCGTTTCCCAGGGGATGGTGGAGAGGCGCCTTGGAGGCCACGCGGTGCAGGTTAGCAGAACCCCCTACAGGAGAGGCTTAGAGCTCGAGCCCTGCACACTTTGGGGACCCGTGGTGCATCGCCACTGTAACGGACAGATAAATGGGGCTGGGATGACCCATTTTGGGCTACCCACCCACACGGGCTGCACCCAAAACTGAAAGTGAGCAGCTTGAATTTTCTCCCCCAGGGTCCCAAGTCCCTCTTGCCCCGCCCCACTTGTGTGGAGTGTGTGGGGTGTGTGAACGGCTGGAGTCCTGCCAGGAGGCAGCAACAACTGAACATCCCAACACCACCGTGTGCTGAACACCAGGCCTGAGGCTGAGGACAGTCAAGCGAGCAAGAGTGGCATGGTCCCTGCCTCCAAGGGGCTCACAGTTCCCAGGGGAGGTAGGCAGGAAAGAGTTGGTCACACCGATTAAGCACAAGTGTGTAAAGTACTTTGAATATCAGTACAAGATGTAAAGACAGCACTCCCTGGGGGGCCAGTGGGAGGGAGACTCACACAGGCTACTGATGATGTCATTCTTTTCACACCTCCCCCCCCCCCCCCCCAGAGCCCTCCTTCTCTGGCCACCTGGTGGTAAAGTCTGCTCATCTGACTTTGGCCCCCAACCCTCACCATTCAGTCTTCCGATGCTCTTTCATTCAGATTCCCCACTTGCTGATCTCATTCTCCTCCCACGACCTTGGGACCACACGAAGCAAATGGAACCTGTGTCTGTCCATAACCCTTAACTCTGCCAGTACAACCTTTCCAGCTGCACAGTGGACACAGCCACCCAGAGGGGCGGGGTCTTTGAATGCAATGGGGGCCAAAGTCAGCCCATCCTGAGTCCTTAGGCTCCCAGTCCGCTCCTCCCACTCAGTGCTCTCAATCTCCCCCATCACCCAGACTTGGAATCCCACAGGAAACTCTGACTTTTTCTCCTCTCTCATCAGATGCCAGGTCTAATGAAGCCTTGGCTCTTAATATGTCTTCTCTCTCTCCCTTCTCGTCCATTTTTCACAACCAGCCACCCTAATTACCTCAAGTCTAAATTATGTTAACAGCCTCCTAACTGGTCTCCCTGCTTTCAACCCACCCACCCAATGAGCCATTAACAGATTAACTATCTTAAATTATCACTTTAAACCAAGATATTCCACTCCTACTAATTCACTCTATACAAATCGTCACAAAAGTACACAAAGATAGGCATTTAGAGGTTCCCCACTGCATCGATTACATGAGTGAAATAATAGAATTAATGGGGCCAGTTTACTAAATGATATATCCCATAATACAACACTGTGCACCTATTAAAAAGAATCATCTAGAACTATATATACAGTGACATAGAAAGATTGCTTCAACAGACTGTTAAGTTAAAAAGATATAAGTAAACACAATGCCACTTTTGTAAAGATCTACTTGTCCATCGATCACCTATCTATTATCTATCATCTATCTTTCTTCACCCTTATATTTATGCATGGGCACAGAAAAATCTGGGAGGTTATGAACCCAACTGCTAATGGAGAATAACTGTGGGGAGAAAGATACTTAAAGAAGGTGTATGGAATATCATCTTTTATAAACTCCAGGATGCACACAGAAAGATGCACGGCTTGATGAGTTGTCACAAACTAAACACACCCACAGAAGCAGATTCCCCACAGTCTGCATGTGCCCAGTCGTTGGGTCCCTAATTCCAGTCACCAACACCAGATACCAATTTTACCTGTTTTTGAGTTTTATATAAAGAATATGGCCTTTGCAGGTGGGGACCTGGATGCTTCTGCTCAATATTTTGTTGACTGGGTAAGATTCTTTGGTGTAGATTACTATCACTGTTAGATCATACTCCACTCTTGCATACAGCACAATCTCTTTAACCATTGTACTGTTGGTGGGCATTTGATGCCGCCCCCGGTTTGGGGCTATTAGAAATAATGCTGCTATAACACTTTAGTGCAGAGCTTTGGGTGAGCATTGGTACCATGTGTCTCAGAACGATACCTAGCAGTGGGACTGCCAGGTTTCAGCAGATACTACCAGTGATTTTCCAAAGTGCTTGCACCAATTTACCATCCAATCAGCATATTGGGGAGACCGTGATTTCTCTTTGTATGCCTGTATACTTTTTAAATTTTTTCTAATATGTATTATTAATTCTATAATGTAAACCAAGGTAAAATACAAATCTATAAATAAATCACAGCTTCAATCATGCCAGGATTCCATTTAAAACCTTAGAATGGCTCCCATTGCCTGCCAAATTCAATGTTCACATCCAGGCATTCAAGACTCTCCCTTATCTGATTCCCTCCCCATCTGCCACTGGCCTCCCTCAAGGTTTCCACCCCCCAGATCTCATTGCCTATTAACATCCTCAACAATTCCTTCAATCTGGTTTTCTTTCCTTTATTTTTTCCCTTCCTCACCTTCCCTATCTAACTTCTAACCATCCCCCAAAGTCTAGCTTTCAATAAAAGCTATAATTTACTGTGCATTCTATACCTCCATTTCCTCATCTATGTAATAGGGATAAAAGTACCAAATCCTTAAGACTGTACTAAGAATTAAATATCACAAGCAGGTGATATAGTAACATTTAATCCTCAGGTCATCCTACATGGGCTGTGGCGCACAGTAAGTACTTAATAAAGGTGGCTATTATTAATATAATACCACTACGGCAGATGCTATGCCAAGTGTTTTACACGGGCATCGTTTAATTCAATGCGCTGCGGGTGAGATAGCCACTCCCCTATTTGACAGGGAAGAAAATGAGCACTGAAAAGCCTAAACAGTTTTCTTTCCCAAGGACACACACAGCTATTAATGGCAGAGCTGGAATTCAAACTGGGGTCTTTCTGATTCCAGTAACCATGTTTTAATGAACCAACCTAAACGAAACTATGTTCTACCGCAGAATGCACAGGCCATCTCTTCCACAAAGACTTCCCTCATAAGACTCCTTGAGTTTCAGGGACACTGTCTTCACCTGCACTGACCTATCTATCCATCACCGCTTGAAAGATAGTCTCAGCCAACTGATACCTGAGTCTGCAGTGCACACGTATTCCTCATTACCTCGCTTCAGCACCTAGGACAGCGCCAGGACAGCACTTGCCTGTCCATCCACATTAATAGTGTTTTATTGAACTGGCTTTCTGTCCGTCTATCTCTATGTATGTGTGTATACGTGTATTTAAAGGAAAGGTACAGGCAGCAATGAAAGTGAAAGAAGCAATTCATTTTAATTTTTATTTAGTTGTTCACATTGGTTGCTTCCCCTAACCCAGAACATGAACCCGGGTCCTTGAGATATATGTGGACTGCTCTTGTCTGGAGGCAGCTGACCTAACCGTTACTCCACTAGCACATGCCAAATTGGCTTTAATTGTAAGATGCATCCCCAGGAAAAGTGCAAACTTTCTAGTAAAGAAAAAAAGTTAAACCTCACTCTAGTGTTCATACCTGAATACAAATGTGTTCATTGTATCTTCTCCCCCAAATCAAGTGCTCATAAAGAACAGGATAATAAAATGGTGGTGATGATAACTTATTAGACTAGATAACATTATTTTTAGCACCTACTCTGCACCAGACACAAATGCATACACATATTTTACATGTACTTTACGCTTAACTCTGAGAGTCGAGTACTATCTCAATTTCATAAAAAGGAAACAGGCTCAGAGCAGATCAGCAACTTGTCTGCAGTTACGCCAGACAACACAGCTTGCCAGGTTTGTGTGAAAACAGGTCCTGAACTTTCAAACACTGGAGAGTCTAGGCGTGCAGGGCTGGGAGGGAGAGGACCGAGAGAGCACAACCATTCTCCACGTTAAAATTTGACTGAATTTGGGTCTTTCTAGCTTTTGTTTTCCAGATGAGGAGCCCAAAGCTGAGATGGGTTATTTGACTTGCTCCAGGTCCCCAGGCTCTAAAGCCCCTGATCCTGCCACTGACCAGCATGTGATTCCCTCTCTGTGCGGGGCCCACTCCAGGTCCCAGGCACGTAGACCTCTGGGTCAGTGAGCTGATGAGAGAAGCATCAAAGCTCCTTCCCACCACTGCGTCTCCTTCCCACCGCTGCTGCCTTTCTTATTCCTCTGAGATAAATACCCTGGAGGGTACTCCCTCTTCTTTCCCCGTGGTCAGCCTCTTCCAGGCCTAGCCATTACCAGTAACATCAATCTCACATGCCTCCCTTCCCCAGATCTTAAACCTCATCTGAAAACCAAGGGCTGAGCTGACGTGCAAGCTCCAGCAAAAGGCCAGCACATGGAGCCTGCTGCCAAGGCCAGACAAGGCCTGGGCCATGTAGACTGGGCCACAGGTCCACCTTCAAAGCGCACATGAGAATCCACAGCATCACAAAAGCACACATCAAGAACAAACAGTGGGCTCAAGGGGGAATGGTGTGGCATTCCCAGCTCCCCAGGGCAAGACTTCTATCTGTCCCTCAGGCTCCCCACTATCATCCTGCTCAGTCTGTACAGGGCAAGCTTCATGCAGAGCCTGCCAGACCCAGAAGAAGTACCCAGGGATTTGGATGAACTGAGTGGGAGCAAGAGCGAATGCATTGCAGGAGGTCAGCTGTAACCAGCAGCCTCTGCTGCTGAGGACACTGGTGAGTGCTGGTTTCAGCTGGTTCCAACTGATTCTGGCAAGTTCTCCAGTAGTAAAGGACAGTAGCAGACCAGCCCAATGGTGAGGGTCTGTCCAAGATGCTGAGCAGGCCCTGTGGCCTGGGCTTGCCTGGAGTAGAGGAGACCCAGCTCACAGACAGGGGAGATCTCAAAACAGCAGAGCAATGCCATCTCATGCTTGGTTTTAAACCACAGTTCTTTCCCACTGACTTGCTGATGCCTCAAATTCCATCCTTCCCAGGATAGCCAGGAACTCCCACTGACTAAGTTCAACCAGAGCCTCATGGGCTGCTCAGCATACATTACTTCTTCTAATCCTCACAACCACTGCTATTTCCATTCTCAGGAGAGAAAGCTAACTCAAGGAGGTTAATGAACCTGCTGCCTAAGATGGCAAGGCAGCTAAGTGGGAGCATGATCTTGCTCTGTGCAAACTAGAGTGTAATTGCCTTCTAGGCTGTTTTATAGTGGGGGTGGGAAGAAAAGAGAGATCATGAAGACACAGCAATGAGATGGGTGAGAGTTAAGGGAGGCAAAGGACACATGATAAGGACCTGTGAACATCAGATGGAGAATCTGAAGGTCGGGGAGGATCAACTGGTAATGTATATGAATGTGCCTAAACCCCTAGAAAGAAATGTTATTCTCACTCATCCACTGACACAGACATTCTTTGAGCTTATTTCTTACACTCTGCTGTTCTTGGCTTCGCATAGGACATAGCCCTTGCCCTTAAAGAGCCTATAGTTAGTGGAGGGGGAAGGGAGATAAAACAGATAAGCCATTAATTAATATTCATTCAACAAACTCTGACTAAGTGCTTGCTCAGTGCCAGCGCCTGTGCTAGAGACACAGGAGAATTAAACTCAGACTTTGACACTCCTAGACTATTAGGCGACAGACAAGGGGCAATTTTAACACGTTGTTACAATCACAACATAGCACAGCGCAAGGGCAGAGATATACACAGTATTACAGGAGCCGAGAAAAGCAATTAATTCAGCACTGGAAGTAGAGGCCGGGTCTGGGTTGTAAGTAGAATTATTTTAATGCTGTACATTTGCTTGCACATAAAATCATATAAAGATTTCATTGCAGAAGCAGGGATGAGCAAGGGAAAGCTTTTCAGTCCATTTCAGTCACTGGGAGACTTTCTGAGGGAGGGACATCTCAGCAATCACTAGAAGGAAGACAATGCACTGTCCCCGTAAGTGGCGGTGTTTCCCCAGGAAGCCATTTCCACCAGCAGTTGGGACAAGTTGAGCGAGTTCTAGAAGAACTTGGCTTGTGGGTAAAAGACAGAGTCTGCTTCCATCTGGCACTAGGAAGAGTCACAATCTGCAGAGCATTCAAGGTTTCCAGAATCTGCCCCGAACCTGTACTACAAGTCTGATGTCAGGTGCTCCATCTACACTGGATCACTCATAGTCACCATACACAGCCCACAGGCTTTCGTCTTCTTAAAAGCAGAGGCTCTAGAGCCAGAATTGGGACTTGAAGCATCCCTCTGCCACTTTCTGAGTAAAGAAAGCCTCGGTGCCCTCCTAATAGAAGAAGAGTAATAGACCCCACCTCACTGACTGCCACAGGATTAAATGCATTGGTCAGTTCTCACAAGGTTATGCTGTGGTAACAAATGACTCCCGATCACAGAACAAAGATGTAATCCTTGCTCATCTTCAACATCCCTCATGCGTTAGCTGGGGCTCTAGCCCATGAATTCTTCTGAAGCCCAGAAAGGTAGCAGCTCTGCCTGGGATATGCTGTCCTCATGGCAGAAGGAAAACAGGAGGGATGGAGCCAGGAGAGAGCGCTTCCATCCACTGCACTTTACTCTGCATAGTACAAGCTTTTTTAATGTACAAAAGAAATATGCTCCCAAGCATGTGAAAAGGCCAAAGGTGTAGGGAGCTCTCTTCCAATTAGAAAAGCTCATCAAGCTACCAAAAGCCCGCTGTAACAATCAAGCGAGGTGTGATCTGTGATAACCAGGCCACCTGTTAACCCACGGTAGCACAGGCTCACATTGTGAAATAAATCCCCTCATGTCCCTGGCGGGGCTGAACTCAGTGACATAACACGTGCACAGTGACTGTCACAGGAAGAGAAAGGCACTCAGTAAACTACAGCTGCTTTATCAACAGCACTCTGAGCGAGACAGCTATGGCTCTGAGAACGGGAGCCGTGTGTCTGCGGCCAGTCAGTGGTGGAGAAGCAGGAGACAGAACCATTCTGGCCTGTCCACTCACACAGTTGACGCGAACGTTCACGGCGGCATTATTCGTAATAGTGGAAACCACCCAAGCGTTCACCAACCAATGAAGAGACAAAATGCAATTTATCCTCTGATCAGATCTTATTATAAAATACATGTTATATCCTGTTAATCAACACGTAGCCAATATATAATTAACAACTGTTTTGTTATTACTTACATCATTGTGAATGTGGCAGCTTATCACTGACGTATTAATAGTAGTACAGGATTCAGTCATACAAAGGACCGAAGTTCTGAGAATGTGACAATGTAGAAGAACTGAAAATATCGTTAAAATGAAAGAAGTCACTCACCACATACCATATTCCACGACTCCATTGATAGGAAATGCCCAGAACAGGCAGACTCACAGACAGAAAGCAGGCTAGTGGCTGCCAGGGGCTGGGGTTGGGGTTGGGGGGCTGGAGAGTGACGGTGTTTCTTTCTGGGGTGATGAAAATGGTCTACAGGTGAGTGCAGTGCTGACTGCATAAATATGAATATGGCAAAATTCATTAAAATATAGACCCATCTCATCCCCAGGCTCCGCTCTTATTCCTGTTCTACACCAAGGGTCAAGGGCCCAGGGTGTGGCAGGAAGGCCTCTGCAGTTCAGCGCTGGTCTCTGCCTGTGTACACGTGTGCACCTGTATCCCCATGAGGGCACACGGAGGAAAGCGCGCCACGGGCACGTGGGGATGGGGATGCAGCTCCTGACTCCCAGCCCCACAGGGCAAGACTTCTGTGTGCGTCAGGCCACTGCCACCTTGCTCAGTGTGCACAGGGCTGGCTTCCTGCAGAGCCTGCCTGATGCTGAAGTCAGGTGAGACCAACCGGAAACACGAGAACTACCTGGTCCAGCGCTCAGCAGGGCAAACCCACCTTAGTCGACTGCCTTCGGCATTAGAGACGCAGGTAAAGTTGGCCTCAAGCGCACACCTGTGACATGTTCCTGCTGAGCACACCCAGGTCTCGTGGCTGCTTAAAGCCCAGGTCCTTCTCTGCACCGCTCCGCGGGACGGCCGCTAACCAGCTTTCCAGGGAAGAGACTCCCCATACTCCTGCTTCTGCATGGTGGGTCTCAGGCTCCTTGGACGGAGGGTCTGCTCTTTATCTTTAAACAGTTTAAACAGCGACTTCCCTTGGTGTGCCCTGGTGGCTCAGACATTAAGTCTGCCTCCAGCATAGTCCACATAAAAGCCCGAGGACCTGAGTTCATGACACAGGGCCGGGGTGGGGTAGGGGTGGGGGTCACCAAAATGAACAACTAAACAAATAAATAAATATTTCTTCCTCCCCTCTCTTCCTTCCTGCCTGCTTCCTTCCTCTTAAAACAACTACCACCCTTGACTTGACCTCAACAAAGCAGCCGGCCTCCTCTCCGCTAAGGAGGCTTGGTTTCTTTCTCCTCCCTCAAGTGAGGGTGCAGGCAGGGACCAGGCCTGTCTTGCAAAGGTGCCTGGCCCTCAGCAGATCCTCTGCACAGGCTTCAGGAACCAAAGTCTGTGCTTCCAAAGCTCCACTCTGCGCTTCTCCAAGCTCAATGTGAAGCGACTCTCCCAGGGACCAGGATGAAAATGCAGACTCTGATTCAGCAGGTCCTGAGAGGGGCTGAGTCTGCCTTTCTAACAACTCTGAGTGCAGCGTGCCTGCTGGTCTGTGGCCACCCTTGAGTAGCAAGCCAGCTTCACTCTCTCTTTTTTGATGTCCTCAACTTTCTTAGCTATACAGGGAGCCACCTCAGAAGCTATGCTCTTAGGAAAGTACCTGCGGGCACAGACACACAATATGTTGCAAAAGAAAATTTTTGAGGCTTGCAGTCCATGGTTAAGAAACTTTCTTTTGGACAAACCTAAGTTCTCATGGAAAAGAGGATGCAGTAGAGAACAAAGGAAAAAATGTCCCAGCAGAATGAGGACACCTGGGTCTTGTCCCTGCTCCACTGTGGGTATCCTGTGTGATATTAGATACACTTCTAACCCTCTCTGAGCATCAGTTTCCCCACCATGAGAGGCCTGGACTAGACTGCGATGATAAATAGGTGTTCTCATCAACGCTGGTGCCTAAAATACCCCGTGGTAAGAATTCTTAGACTGTGTCTGGACTTGGCAGGAAAGGGTGCTATGATTGATTGGTGATGCCTGCCATGGTCCCGGGAAGGGGGGCCTTAATTGGTGGGTGATGTCTGCCAAGGTCCCAGGCCTGGAGGAAGACTGGCTTCCCGCCAGGTATCAGCTTACTCTGGAGAGCCCTTCCAGCTCTGACATCCATAGCTCATTTGGAGTCATCCCAAATCGGGCAAAGAGAAGAAGTCTGTGCTTGTCCTCAAGGGGGCAGGAAGGGATCATTCTTTAAGCCATTGGCTCCTCCAAAATGCCGCCTGCAGCCCCCTTTGAGAGGAGGTAGCAGAATCCATGACAGGCAAGGACAGTGTGTCCTTGAGCGCCCATCCTTGGTTATTTTTAACTCCAAGGACAGAGGCTCAGGCAGAAGGGCTGCGGCAGGCCACCCAGCCTTTAGAGGGAGGGGAAGCCACCACCCTCCCTCCATCGTTGGTCAAGGCACCACGGGACAGAAGAGCCTCCCTGCTGTATGAACTCTTTGGCTCTGTCCTTCTCGGTACACCAGACCTCTGCCAGTCTCTACCCGTTTTGTGCTGTGTGAGTTCATTTATGCATCTAGTCCACATACGTGCTGGGCCTGGGGACACAAACTCATGTAAGACAGGCGGGGGTCTCAGCCACCCAGCTCTTCCAGTCTAGGGCAGAAGACAGACCACAAACAGGACAGCAGGACAATTCTGCAGCTACCACTGCAGCAAGGTCACCACCACCACCCTCCAAGCTTCCACGTTCCTCAAGACCTGGAAAGTTCTTCATCTTCCTACCCCAAGAAGCCAAGACCTAACCAGGCACAGAGAAGGGCTCAGGGAATGTCTGCTGTCTGACACTATTAGATAGGAGACATCTCCTTGAGTCTGAGGGTCCTACAAGAGCCTATCTCTGACTACCGGAGAGCTTTTCATTCACTCACCCATCAAGTGTGTTTTGAAGCATCTTCTAGAAGTCCATACTATGCTTGGCATGAGACCGACCTCAGGGAAAAAAATAAGGGAGAGAAACATCCCACCTGAAGCTCCAATCTCAGAGCATGAATCTAAGCTGGCATGAAACCACACAAACAGAGAAAGATACTGAGGAGGCTAGAAAGTGGTAAGAGGGATGGATGCTTCAAGCCTGAATAGAAGAGTCAGGAGGCCGCTCTGGGACACATGGATGAAGACCTGAAGGAAGTGACAGAACAAGCCGTGTGGAGATCTGTGCTCCCAGCATGGAGAGAACAGACTACAGGCCCCAAGCGGCCTTACATTGGGTCAGGTCAGTGAACAAACAGGCTCGAGTGGCTGGTGCAGATCGAATGCGTGGCTGGAGACGAAGCTTGCAACACGGTGACAGGCGTGGAAGGCAGACTTTGGGACCCAGAGACCCCTGGTGTCAAGCCTGGCACCCATGAATGGACACAATGAAGACGCGGATGAAGACAATGATGAAAGCAGTGGGCACTCCCTGGGTGCCGACCACAGCCAGAGCTATGCCACACCCTGAGCATGGATTCATGTTTTCCATGCCACCCCTGCCCGCCAGAGGCCCTATATTACCCCTGGACTCGCAGGTGGGGAAGCTGAGGTCCAACAAGGGCTATGCCGTTTGGAGGTGGTGGGACTGGGACAGAAGTCCTGGCGGCCAGGGGCCAGAGCCTGCGGTCGTCGCTGTGACCACACCAGCCCTGTGGCACTTGCGCCCTGAGCGTCTTCACCCTTTAGGATCCCTTTGAAAATCTGTTGAAAGCTGGTGTCCTGCATTAAAAATATTTTTTGGTTTTCTCCAGTAACAACAAAAAATACAGATGGACGATGATACCTCTGACCATCCTTTCAGGAGGTTCAAGGCTCTGGACTCCAGGGCTGAAAGCAAGTATTGCACAAACATTCGTAGCAAAAGCAAGAATTGTCAGAGATGTCCAAAGAGATGGGAGAGACGTGGGATCGTAGAAGGCCAGCTGTCACGACCTCTACAGTTTGTCAGGAGCCTCCTGGGAGGCAGTGAGGCACTTCTGAGGTCATCACAACACACTTTAACCTTGTGGAGCGGTGGTTATCATGCTCTTTTACAAATGAAGAAACTGAAGCCCAGAGACAGTAAGTGACTTGCCCCAGGTCACACAGCTAACACTCAGCAGAGCTGAAAGCTATTCCAGATCTCACGGGTCCCAGACACCAGGGAGCCTCTCTTCTAGTGTTTCTACTGCACCCGTTCATCTTCCAGAGAAGGCAAAAACACTCAGCCAGGTCTCATGGCTCAGCAGAGAGCTGCAGTGCAGCCCAGAGCAGTATCCTCTGACGGCAGTGAACACTTCATTCCAAGTCTGAAGAACTAAGAATCCAAAGTCCTGCCACCACATAAGGAGACAGACCTTAACTGGGTTTACTGTGATGATCATTTTTTAACATATTATACAGATACTGAATCCTGTCATGCACCCAAAGCTAGTAAATTACATGTCAATGGTACCTTAATTTATAACAATATTATGTAACAAAAAGCACATGGCTTCACTAGCTGGTCTCCAGTCAGAAGAGCCACGTGTGGCCAGTGCCCAGCTCTGTGGATAGTGTGGACATGGGTCTTGTCCAACATCGCAGACGTTTCTGCGGGACAGCACAGGTCTGGAATGGATTCCCGACTCTTGACCTTGGGTTTTCCCACTGTCAGAAACTACATGAGATTACATGTGCTGATCACTGAAGTGGATGGAAGTAGAGACATGACTAGGCAACTACAGTTGTGCAAGAAAGCCTGAGAGCTCAGAAAGGCCAGGGCAGGGAACGTGAGCCTACATCTGGCGCAGGGGAAAGGACATGAGAGCCACTGCCTTGGATCTATCTTGCCGGCAATGAGCCCACCTGATGGTCTGACTCCAGGGACCCTCTTCTAGCTCCATGTCTCATCTCCTTGTCTGGCTTCTCCACCAGGGGACAGGGCCTTTCATTCAGTGGAGAGGGGTCAAGGTGAAGTGCGGTTGCCTTGGGAGAGAGAACTCAGTGACCAAAGCTCCCGCCCACCTGCCTGGGACAGGAGGGAGGCCGAGAGCAGGGTGTATTATTCTACGGTCAACCAGGCCAACCTCGGACCCAACAAATCTGATGCGACGCGGGAAAGCCACACTGTGGGCACTGGTAGTGACTCGGGGTAGCATACTGGCTGCAGACAGTGGACAAAGTGTCGGCTGCACGCGCACTCCCAGAGCAGATCTGAGGGTGGAGACCACCCACCTGGGGCTGCAAATCCAACCCAGGAGCACCGCCCAGCAGCCGGGCCTCACAGTGCTCCCCGAGGACTCCCTGATGCCTGCATGACGCTCAAAGGCATCCTAACTAGATCCCTCTGGTGGAACACTGGGGAGGGGGAAGAACCACACAGCTGCCCCCACACTGCCTGGTGTGGAGGAAGCAATGGGGGCCAAGCCTGGGGAGCCCCTTACCCTTGTGCATAACAGTCTCTCCCATGCTCCCTGACCCCTCCTCCCCTTCCTCGCTCCCTTCACACGCGGACCGTTACAAAACCCACTGAAGGCGGAAGACGGGAGAAGAGACAGGTATTAGCAGAAGACACACTAATTCCCTTTGCATCTCTCACCAGCTGAGTGGGCTCTAGAACCACCTGAGCATCACTTCCTATCAGCAACAAGGGGGCGATTTTGCTACAAATGCGAGCAGCGCTGTAAGGCTCAGATAAAACTAAAAATGCTGATAACAACAACTGGCATTTAGTGAAAACATTTTTACAATATCCCCTCACCTACAGCAGGGCTGGGCATCCTGCCGGCGCTCACTGAAAAGCTCTAGAACGTTGACGGCACCATGTAAAGACTTCATGGACTGGTAATCAGAATCGTGGTAACAGTAAGTTATCAGGAAGTCAGTGCCTCACTGCTGCCCTGAGTCCCTATCACAGATGTTACCCTCTCCTTCTAATCACCCAAGGGGCATTACTGGCTCCACTTCGGAGATGAAAACAAGGAGACACAGAGGACTGAAGTCATTTAAGAACACAGCTAAGAGGGTGGGGTCAAAAAGAGAGACCAGGCTTAAACGCAAGTCTGCCTGAGTTTAAAATCTATGTACTTTCTGCCTCTCAAATTAAGCCTCTTGTGGACAACAAAGGGTTGTGCAACTTCGATTCTCGGCATCACCACGGTGCCAGCTTGACGTGGCGGTGACTGCACACGGGAAGGGTCGAGCTGTCCGTCGGGGAAGGGTCCCTCCATGCTCCCTCCACGGTCCTCCAGGGAGATGGGCACGAGGGCAGGGTCCCCAGACGGGAGGCTGGAGCGGCACCAGGAGTTCCGACGTGGTCGCACACCAGAATCACCGGGAGCTTGGGAAGAGGCAGGTTCCTCTGAGGTTCTGTATGGAGCGTCCTGGGCTAGAGCTCAGGAGCCCGGGTCTGGACAGAAAAGCACACTGGAAGCACGCCGAGCCACTGACCTAGTGACGTGCTGAGCCCCCTCCTGACCCACCAGAGCCACCACAGGAACCCGGGACCCCGAAGCAGCACGGGGTCTGCCCGTATGAGCGAGGCCTGCTCTGCATGCATTCCAGGCCGTCCCGTGGCTGGCCCGCCCCCAGCTTCCCTTCCTTCTCTCCTCGCCCCCACATCCCCTCCTCCAGGAAGCACCACTCTGACTCGAGAGCTGCAGACCCCTCCAGGGGTTGCCACAAGAAGCAGATTCTCATCTGAGGACGTCGGAATCTATGTGGATCCCCAGGCTGCCGCGGTTGGCGGCTCCCTCAAATCCCTGGGCCTAGCACCCAGGCCCGGCCAGCGGCACACTCAGGGCTCAGGACACGTTTGCAGAGAGGAACCGCTCTGCTCATGGAGGAGGGCAGAGCAGGCGGCGAAGAAAGCAACCGCTGCAGGAAGGAAGTGATCCAGGTCACCAGGTTGGGAGGAAAGAGAACCTACAAATTCTCCTGCCACTGTGCCAAAGCGGCCCGGGCTATTTATAGCCCACAAGCCTTCTGCTTCTTGCATTTAAATGTGGGGCCTGGCATGGAATAAAATCCTGGGGAGGTCTGTCAGTTTTTCATTTCTTTCTTTCTCCACAAGAACAGGAGCAAAAAGCAGGGAGGTGAGTGAGCGGAGGTGATTAGGGTGAGCCGACCGTGCCCTTCGGGCTGCCTGGACCAGTCTGTGGTCTCTGCACAAATAGACACAGATCTCGACCTGATCCTGGAAATCAGTGTCCCCTGTGGGGACCAGCTTGGGAAGGTCCTTTAAAGGTGATTTTTAAACAGTGGTTTCAGTTTACAAAACAGTATCACTGCATGACCCTGCTTGGTTTAAACGTGCATTCTTAGACACACACACACACACACACACACACACACACACACGCAGTGAAATATTCTGCTTTGGGATTACAGAATTAGAGACATCTTTATTTTCTTTTTGGGTGCTTTCTCTGCACCTCCTCTTTTTGCCATAGGTGCACAGAGCAGAGACTGAGGGTGTCAGACGCAAGGGAACCAGCTCTGCCAGCTGTGTCACCTTGGGCGAGTCCTTCAATGTCCTCTTTTGTGAAATGGGAATCACGGCAGGTCCTTCCTCGGGGGTCTGCTATGACACCACAAGGAAACACATGTGACGCTTTGGCATGGCATCTGCCACAGGGGACGAGCTCAGCAATGCCAACTGGTACAGCGGTACACGTGTGTTACTTGTGAAAGCACAAAATTGTTTTCAAAAATGAAAACACAAGGTGCTAGCCCCCTGCTCCTGAGAGGAGCCCCGTGAAGGGAGTAGGAGTGGCTGGGAGAGCTCACAGGTCTGAGTTCCAAATCAGACCTGGTTAAAAATCCCCTGAATGACCTTTCCTTCCCCTCTCTATCTCAACTGTCAGGCTTTGAAATGTGGGGTGGGGTGGATGGTAAGGCCCACCCAGCTCAACAGGGCCCCAAGAGGTCTGAAGATGACCAAACGGCCCTGGACTCTGCGAAGGGCCGGGAGCTGTGCAGGCAGTACGGCCCCTCCATACACCCATTTCCTAATGCACCTACCTTGCACCCAGGAGGATAAACAAGCCAAAGGAGCTCTTTGCTGATCACACAGGACCCTCAGTGACCCAGAGTATCTTTCTCACACGACCTGGTAAACAGCTCCTCACCCTTCAAAGCCATATTCAGCACCCCCTCTCAATGGGGTCACCCAGTTACCTGCTGTCTCTTTCCTCCTCAGCTAAGAGAGGCCCTGTCTGTCCTGCACCAGCCCCGCAGAGCTATCACCCAGAAACAGGGGTCAGTAAATATGTATGGCGCATAAAGAATACTTTAAAAAGGGTGGAAGAGCAGTACAGAGTCAGGGCTGGGCTAACCTGCATCTGATCTACTGAATGGCCCTGGCCAAAGAGGAGCTTCTCTGGACCTCAGTTTCCTCATCTGTACAATGGGTATGAACACTGTAATCCTTCAAATTCTGATGTTTCAACTAGAGAGTCCAACAGGTAAAGTGCTCAGAGTACCGGGCACGTATGAAATAGCCAGGAAGCATCAGCTATCATGGTGAGGATGGTTATTAAAAACGTAAAAAGACTAGATGAGTATCTTGGGATGCCAGCCCGTGAGCACTTTCCCTTCTACTCCCCTTTGGTTCAGATCTGAGGGGTCTGTGAACAGGCAGATGGGCTGTCATCAGAACAAAAGTGCCCGACTAAGGGTGGCACAGGCAGGTTCCCCGCCTGCTTGCTGTTGCCACGCAGTGTGCTCCGCAGGTGCTGGAGGAGGGAAGCTTTTCTGGTTCCTCTTCCTCCTGGAGGTGCCATTTTTCCTATTCAGACACAGGGACAGGGGAAGGGGAAGAAGAGCCTTTCTCTCAATTGCACGAAGGGGCCATGTGTGGACACCTGGCCCAGGACAGGGGCCAGGAGGGCAGGACCATCCCCGGGTTGCTCTACTCTCAGCTCAAAGGACGCTGCACAGTGCCCTCCATACTGTGGGGCCGTGGGCAAGAAGACAATGGAGGCGCTCATACTTATTCTAAATATGTAGAAGTCATAAATCAGGCTGTTAAATAAAATATGTTCTATCCTTCCACTCTGACAAATGTGCCTTCATAATGATCTTGATGGCTAGGATGGGTTCTAATTTAAGATTCCTCAGAATTCCAGTGTGGACCGTGGAGTGGGGGAGGAGCTGGGCCCCACTGTGGCTGCTTCTCTCCTCACCCCCACCCCCACATGTCAAGGGTCTACTCACAGGGTACCTGTTTGTGCTGGGTCCACACTCGGGAGGGGTCTGCAGACCTCAGAAGCTGGCTCAGGTCTGTGTGTGGAATCCCAGGGTCCCACATACCCAGAATGTGGCCTAGAAAGACAGGCTGAGGGGGCAGAACCCCTTTGGCCCACAGACTCCTCACCCCATGAGGAGGACAGGGAACAGCCCAAGCCTGTTGTGACCCCAGATGAGGGGCCTTCTTCCTAGGCTAAGGCAGGGACGCCACAGCACGTGACTCTCCTGGCAACCAGGCCCCCAAATCATCAAACAGGTGGTGAAAACATGACAGCACGGTCTTTCGGGACCAGGGCTCATTTATCAACATCGGCAGATCTGTCAAACTTGGGGCTGAAAGAGGCAGGAGGCTTCTCTTATGTTTCTTCCCCAGCAGGGCCCAGATTTAGGGGCTTCAATATGGGGGACAGCCCAGAGCATGTGTCCCATTCTGAACCCCTTCTGGGGCAGCAGATATACAGACTTGCCTCCTGATTCCTGGCTAATGCCAGGGCCACAGACAACCCTGCACACCCAAACTTTAACCAGAAAGTGGTTTTCTTTTATATTTTAATTTTAATTTTTTTTTAAAGATGCAGACATTCACCTCTAGAGAGAAATTATGGGTTTCAAGAGTTCTTGACAAAGAGTTTCTTTTCAGAAATGTAAAGCCAATATTTTAAATTTGGTTCTTATTCACTGCTGGAGAGTCTAAGAATGAAGATTACAAATTTAATAATGTAACGCGGCAGGAATTGGCCCGGCCTTGTCTCCAGGAGAGTAATTTGTTCTTGCCTTCAAACTGGCACTTCCCAACCTCCCAGAATCACCAGACCAGCCTGGTGACACCCTCCTGACTTCTGTGTCTTGCGCCCTGGCCCACACAGCCATCCTAACACCAGATCATCACGCTCATGGTCTGAGGGCTCAGTGCTGGAATGGCTGACCCACCTGAGAAGAGGCTTCTCTTATTATAACCACAGGGAACCAACCCTGGGCCTCTCGGTTCCATATTTTCTGCTGAGACCAGAAAGGTCTCTGCGAATCCCAAATCTGAGTCTGTCACTTCCTTGTTAAAAACCCAAGTCCAAATTTCAAGTCCAAGATCCTTGACTGTAAAGACTGAGTATGAGCCAACCCTGCTCCTTCCCCTGGGCCACAGGGCCTTTGTACAGTCACTCGTGATAAAAGAGTTAGCATTTATAGAGCACTTTTAGGTGCCACACGCTGTGCTAAGGGCTTGACCGGTGTCCTCTCATCAATTTTCATCCCTACCCAGTGAGGGAGGCAGTGTAGCAGAGTATTTAAGTCAGACAGTTGGGTTCCAAGCCTTCAACTGACTCTTACTAGCTCTGTGACCTTAGTAGCAACTCGCTTAGCCTCTCTGTGCCTCTTTCCTCATTTATAAAACCAAGATAGGTGCACCCTGGTGGCTCAGGTATTAAGTCTGTGACTGTAGCTGGCAGCACAATCCACGTGGAACCCAGGAACCCGGGTTCACAACCTGGGGTGGGGGAATAACCAAAATGAACTAACTAAATAAAAATGCTTCTTACTCCTTAAAAAAATATATAAGTGGAAACCCAGCAAACAGTGTGGTCTCCAGACTCTGAAGCCCTCAATTTTTGCCACAAGATGCCCAGGGTAAAAAACTTAGGGAATACAAAAAAGCACAAACTAGAGAGCAAAAATGACCCAGAATTCTGCCATGCCGAAGTAATTACGCTTAATATTTCCATCTGTGAGTGAGAAGGGTGGGAAGGGATAGGGCAGACAGTCATGCAGAGGATCCAGGATTCTACCGCACCCCCCTAATTAATGCCCAAGTCCCTGCTGTCAGCATTAAGGCATCCTGTCCCCCTCCCCCCAACTCCACCCATCCCTCAGGTATCTGCTCAGCTGCCCCCCACCCCCACGCAGGTGGGTTCTCTCAGTTGAGTCTTCCCTGGCATCCCATGCTCATCACAACAGTGACCAAAAGATTAGTTGTTCCTCTAGATAATTTGGTGTCTACCCTTACCCACGAGACTAAAGTCCATGAGGGCAGACTGGCGTTGTCTTGGGCACCAGCATCTAGAACAGGGCCCAGCCTTCAGAAGTGGAAGAAACAAGAAAGAAACACACAGAGGGAGAGGAAAGGCAGGAAGGAGAGGTTTGGGATTCAGCTCCACCTCTCCCAAATTTGTGCCCCTGGGTGGGATACAGGAGTTACAGGGTCCCTGACCTGACCTGGGGGGTTCATGGTGTGGCAGTGGAAAAGTGACAGGACCCAGGCTGTACAAGTGCTGGGGAAACAGAAGAGTAGGGTTAATGAGAACAGCTTACCAGGGAGGACTGATCAGCGACACCCCAGAGAGGAGGGGGTGCACTGCCAGGAGGAGGGGCCCTGGAGCCCAGAGCTGGAGGGGAGGGCATTCCAGCAGAGGGACTGGCCCAAGCAGAGGCACCCAGTTTAGAAAGCATGACCACGACTGCTGGGAACGGAGGAGCCAATCTGTGCCTGGAAGTACATGTCAGAGAAGAGTGGAAACAGGACGTTCAGTAATATGGCCCCGCCCACCCTCTCTCCAGTAACCCTCAGCGCCCCCATTCCCACCCCCCGCCCTGTTCCATGCTTTGCAGTGCTCTCTCCAAACACCACCCTGCCCCAAGCTGGGTGAGCGATGCTATCGTCCCCGGCCCCACATCCCTCATCTCTACCATTTCAGTGACCAGAGTGTCCAGTGTCCAGCCTCCAGAGTATTGTTGACCGGAGGGCTACCTGAGCTGGCTAGAAATGACAGGCAACAAATAACAGCCTGGCCCCGTGGTCCTCAACCAACGACTGATGGGAGGTAGTGTACAACTACCCAGGTGCGTGCTCTCCTCCAGGGCTCTGTACGCTAAACTCAGCTGCTGCCTTTTTTTTTTTAAAGGGAAGGTGCAGGCATGAATGAAGGCAAGCAGAGGCAGGCAGGCAGGAAGAGAGCAGGAAGAAGCATTTGTATTTGTTTTATTTAGTTGCTCATCTTGGTTGTTATCCCTGGCGCTGGGAGGCAAACCTGGGTCCTTAGGATGCATGTGGACTGCACCAGGCAAAAGCAGTAGACTTCTCCACTATGCCACCAACTGCTGCCTATTTTTATAGTTTTATTAGAACGCAGCCTCACCCATCACTTACATCCTGCCTGTGGCTGTTTCCATACTCCAGCTGTCAAAAAGGCCAATCCGCTCTGCCATGCTGTCTCTACAGCCTCCAGCGAACCAGGCTGAGGACAGCGGTGGCCGAGTACCCATCTTTGGCTGCTGCTTTTCCTGCCCATCCTGCATCCTTCTCAGAGTTCACAGGTCTCACCTGAGACGGGGTGCAGCATATCACCCCCACCTACAAGGAGTCTGAGAATCCTACGCACGCTGGTTTCTCCCTCGCTAGAGGCACCTGTCTGATTCCTAGCAGGGACCAGCTTCCCAGTTTGGGCTCCCTTTCCTGGGACTCAGCACACCCAACAGAAACTGGGCGGCAGCATCAAACAGCCCTGATGGGCCCCAGGGGCACCTGGTCCAGTCTGGTGCTGGGCCAAGCAAATGAAAGATGTTTTCATGACTAATGAACTAATTCACTGCCCTCACAGGACCCAAGGAGTGACACACACTCCCATCCACTGCCAGGGTGTCTCCAGGTGGCATCTCCCAGGGACGCCAAGTGCTAGAAACAAAGGGCAAGGACTCGAAGCCCCAGGTGTTGACAGGGTCCAGGATGGCCTCTAGAGAAAATGCGGGGAGAAGAAGAGCTCTGGGTTGGGAGTTCAGAAACATCAGCTCTACCCCTGCTCTCCACAGAACTGCTGGCCAGCTTTGGTCAGACGGCCATCCCTCCCTGGACTTGCCCGAACATGAGTGATCTCAGAGACTTGCTTGAAGGCTCGAAACTAGTAAAAGCTAACGTTCTCACACGTGCTGTGTACAGCCTCTACGATACGACGCACGTCACAATGCTTCCCCATTCGATCCCCAGGATACCTCCAAGGAGGGAGAGGTGGGCTATTACTAACCCATCTGACAACTGAGGACACTGAGGCTGAGCGCGCTCAAGCAGCTTGCTCAAGGTCACACAGCCGCTAAGTGGCTGAGCCAGGATGCAAGTGCAGGCCACCTGGCTGCGGGGTTCATTCGTCCCCACTGTGCTATCAGCCCTCACCGGACCGGCACCGGGCTGGGCACCACCAGCTTCATGCAAGTTTGATAACTGGAAAGAACTTGAAAGACCATGACGGTGGTTTGTGGGAACGATATGGCAGGGACTATTGTTTCCTTGGGGTCCTTTGGTGCCCTCAGTGTTGGTAAGAACAGCACGAGGGTTGCCGTTGCTGGGAGCAGTGCCTTCCCGGGGCCCAGGCAGGACACTGCTCGCTGGCTAGTCTGAGTGCTTTTAAAATGCTGCACCATCTGCATGTTATTGAAGCCAAATAATACTTATTCCTTTAGAAATTATCCAGGCGCACCCTGAAGGAGCAGTGGGTGGGTCAATAGCCTCCAAAGGAGTGGCGGCCACATCCCCCTGGGTTCAGTACAGGGGAAACCACCAGTGTGAACAACTACATAAAGTGCTTCTTCCTCGTCTCTTCCTCCCTGCCTGCCTACTCGCCTTCACTGCTGCCGGCACCTTGCCTTTAAAATAAAATACAGAGAATGTTTCCAATGACCCATCAGCCAAGTATCAGAGAGAAAAACTGGCAGGAGGGGAGCTCCAAGGATGCAACATGACTGTAGGATGGGCTGCGGCACAGTCTGGGAGGCACCCAGAGAAGAAGGGAGTCACGGACAGATGTCCTCTTGTCTTCTGGGAGATGCTGGCTATCCCTAACCCAAGCCCGGTAGACCCTCATGCTGCACATGGGGGCTCTAAGGCCCCAAGGTGGGCTTGATTCTGAAGCCCCCTCCTTCTGCCTGCACCGGATGCGGGCTCTAGTTGCCCCCCACCCCACACACTAGCTCTCCAGACCCAGCTGGAGTCGGCCCGTGGTGCCCACTCCGAGCCAGAAGGTCAACAGTAAGAGGAAATCAGCAGCTCCCAGAGTGCCTTCTGGGTGTTGTACAGGTGTTACTTTGCACAGGTAGGTGCTCTTCTCCATTTTGTAAAGAGCCAGGCTGGGCCCGGAACAGCTACCTATCATGGCCAAGAGACACGGCTCGTATGCAGTGGAGACGCAAAGCCAGGTTTAGGGGGCTTTCTACCCACAGCAGCACCTCAAGGAGAAGAGTTCAGTTTAGAAGTCCCACCTGGAAGCTCTCTGTAACTTCATTTGTCTTTAGACTCTGAGTTTTACAGGACTGAATGGGAACCTCATTACATCAAGGGTTGGTCCACCTGCCTCCAACCTGAAGTGGACCTCAACCTTCCCTAGAAAATAACCAGAGACCCTTTTCTTAGAAACAACTACATAAACCGAGTCAGCAAACTCCCCCAGTAGCATTTCCCAGCACATTGTCCCCGTCCATGGATAGTTTCTTTGATTTACTTTTCCCAGCAGAGTCTATCCTCAAATGAACTCCTGCTGGAACACAGAGCCCTGCCTCCCCCAGTGCAGGATGGGGGGCCCACCCTCTTCCCTCGGGTACGAGGTGCCAGACCTGGACCCCTGAATCCCATATCCCACAAAAGGACATTGCGGCCTAGGGTGTTACTCACACCAACTCATTTATCATCCATACAGATGATTTTCAGAGGACTCACAGGGTCCCTACACGTTCCAGCCGGTGCCACACCAGGCAGCAGCTGAGCTCACCTGACCAACTTCCCGTGACAGCAGGACAAGTTGCTGAAGACTGGACCCAGTGCTGAATCTGCTGATTCAGCCTCTAAGATACTGGCCTCCAGGAGACACCCCATGTTGAGCAGAGCCCTTCATTCCTCCCCAGTTTTCTCTCTAACCAGTGGCTCTCCAGGTAAGGTCCCCAGTAGAGTCAGTATCAGCCTCACCTGGGCACTGGTGAAAAGTGAGATCTGCGAGTCCCATACCAGACTCACAACACGCCAATGTCGCAGCTGCCACAGGAGCATCTGCTATGTGTCCGGCCTTGCACAGACCAGCTCACAACAGAGAAAACCTTAATCCCACATGCCTAGCCCTGGGCAAGACGCATTTTGTGCATTATGTCATTTATTCTTCACCATAACCCTTTGAAGAATTTACTAGCATGATGCCTCATTTTTACAGAGGAGGAAATTGAACCCCAGACAATTGAAGTCACTCGCCTGAGGTCACAAATTTAGCAGTTCTTGGTTTCTCTCTGACTTTACCCAACTGGAAGCCTTTTCTCTTCCCATTCTGGACCTCAGTTACCCCACCTGGGACTCCTCATTGTTACAAGGCTGGGATGATCGGTCCTTGCTTATCCCTGTGACCTGTTTCCTCTCACGTACTCTCTCTAACCTTATTGGTCTGCTTTCAGCCCCCTAAGCCCCCAAACTCAGTAACCTATGGGCCTTTGCACCTGCTGTTACCTCAGCTTGGATCACTCTTCTCCCCCTGTTTCCATTACTGAGGCCTCAACTGAATGTCACCTTCTCCATCAGCCTTCCCTGACTGCCTTACCTGATGTTATCTCCTATCCCATCAACCTGCTTCGTTTTCACCCCTCTTCTCACCGTCTGAAAGGATTTATGAACTGCTTGCCTGTTTCTTGTCTGTCTTTCCCACCCGAAACCTAACTTTATGAGAACAAAACTGGCATCTGCGCGGTTCAGCAAGACATCTCTGGCATAGAACACTGAACGACTAATGAAACATTAGTTGAATGAATAAATATCAAAGGGGGGAGGGATCTAGACTTAGAGGCCAAGCCTGGATCTTTAACGTGTGACCTTGGCAAGCCACGTTGCCTCTCTGAGCCTCAGTTTCCCTCTCTGCCTAATGGGGAGAATGGACACGATGCTCTCCAAGGGTCCTTCTGAGACTGCCAGCCTTGAAAACCCAGGCCTGGAACCTGACCAGTGGGTCCCTCCAGAAGAGGCAACTGCCCAGGGTCCCTGCAACTGCTGCCCCCTCCCCACATCCGCTGGTGTCTCTGCCCAGCCACACAGTCATCTCACTCCCCCGTCGCAGAAACTGTTAATGAAGTGCGCGCTGCTAAATGCAGTTACAATTACGGGGGCTAAGAATAAGGCGCTGACATCAGCCTCGTCAGTTTCTGAGTGAATCAGAAAGGGAGGGGGGAGGAAGGAGAAGAGGGGAGGGGGCCGGCGCTCTGGAGCTGTCAAGTGGAAATAGCACAGCGTTAAATATAATCCAGCATTGGCCTACATCGGTCTGGAGAGGCAGGTGATGGCTAGGCCCCCAGGGCCAGGGCAGACAACTGGATTCTTCAAGGAGGCCAGGCAGCCCCATGACGCAGATCATCCAGGTATGACGGCCAGGAAGGCACTCAGCAAACGGGGCAGGCTGCAGTGGGGTGGGGGCACTGGAGCGTCTCCACTGGCTGAACAGGCCCCCACACCCTGGTTTTGACAGCACAAGCACAGCCTCCGCCCCTGGGGGGCTTATGTAGCCCCTTCTCGCCCCATCTCATTTCGTTCCCAGAGGCAGAACGTGGACTGGATCGAACACCTCTAGGCCTGAATCACCACACGCAACCCCGGGAAGCCATTCAACCGCTCCAAGTTGCCCCGCTTTTCCTCATCTGCAAAATGGGTCCATCTGCAGTCGCAACCACCCCTTCTGGTTGCTACAGGAACGGAAATGCACAAGCCTCTCAATCATTTTATTTTTACAACCCTGAGAAATGCTCAGACTAGGGAGATTAACCCTTTTCTCCAGATAAGGAAACTGAGGCCCTGGAAGGTTAAAGGACTTGTCAGAGGCCCCAGCTCCAACATGGAGTTAAATACAAGCCCCATGGGGTTCCAGCGGGGTCACCCCATGTGCCTGGAGGCTGGGGCTATATCAGAGCTCTGACTTCAGACAGTGGGACTGACATGTGACCCAGGGTGAGGGGGGCACAGACCACAGTGGAAGAGGGATGCCTGCTCCTTCCTAAGCACATTCTCCAAAAGCGGTGCCTTTCCAGCAATTCTTAAAAGAAATACTGAAGTGCTGGTTATTGAGGCCATAATGACAAGACATTTGAGGTGGCAAAGGAAGAGGCCCTGAGACAGGAGAGGGCAGCTAATCATGGAGATACTAATACTCTCTCTCCTCCACACCTCCGCCCCGCCCTCACTCAGCCTTCCATAGAACTGGCTGGGGACCAGAGTAGGGCATCACCCCCAAAGGGAGAAAAGGTAGATGGGCCCCTCCTTCCTTCTTCCCCCCACACAGAACCAGGAGAGCCTCTGGCAGCTGCAAAAGTCAAGAAAGCTGGAGCCATGAGTCTGGCAGCTTGGGAGCGGGAAGAAGGGGTGCTGCAGGAGAAAGAATTTAAGGAAACAGCTCTAAAAGCATCAGAGCAGATCCAGTCAGGGGTATGTGTAGGGGGTAAGGGGTGAACCCCATGTACACGACTTTTCTGAGGTAATACTTTCAGGATCATTTAAGATAAAATAGCCTGGGACCACCCCCTCAACTTGAACTATGGGAGTAACTGCTTCAGTTCTTTACTCTGCCTCAGTTACCCAAATATCTGCTTAGATCTCCAGAAAGAGTATAGTACTTAGTGGGATACTGGGGAAGTGGAAGAGGGGCACAGGAAGAGGCCTGTCCTAGGGATGAGGGTGGGAATGGAGGCTTCAAAACCTCATGTGGCCCTGATCCCAAAGATATTTTAAGGCCTCCCCTCATCATTCCCCTTACCCACTCAGTCCCAGGCCGCCTCTGGGGCTAAAACACTCTGTTCCCACCATCTCCAGGGAAAGGGGTGGGACAGCAGCACATTTTGTTTCCCAGAAAAAGCTCAGGTCAAATTTCAAGGACAAAAGTTAGCACTTCATCTGGGAAAGAAAGCTCTGCCAAATGGAGTAAACTGGGATGGCGGTGGGGTTTCCAGGGCAGCCCATCCAGGTGCTTGGGGGTGGGGGCAGACTGGAGCTCTGACTCTCCCTGCGGATCCGTCTGGCTGGGTGTGGGGAGGTCCACCCCACAGCCCAGGAGAAGTAACTCAGACTACTTCTCGATTTCCCCTCTACCTGAAAACAAGGGGAGTGGGCTGTGATATGAGCTAGTAGAGCCCACCCACCAGGCCACCCCACCCACCAGGTTTGGCCAGAGCAGAAAAGGGTGGTGCCACGAGGGCTTTCCAGCCCAGATGCAGCCTGAACTGTGAGGAGAGGGACTGAGAGGGACCGGTAGCCGGTGGTGTTGCTATGGCAACTTCCTCCCTGCGCTGGATCGAAGCATCCTATGGGCAAATCAGAGTCAGCTGCTCCAGCTTCTCCGCCCTCCTCCCAGGCGGGGGAGAAGTGCACTCCGATCGCACTTGGTCAGACTCAGGAGCATCATTCTCAGTTCCAGTCCCTGATGTGATAACCCCCTTTGGCATTTTGCTAGAAACTGAAGACACCCCTACTTCCCAGCTGTGCCTCCAGGCAGAGTGGCAGGGCTGGGACTGTAAATGTGATGTAAATGAACTGCTAAGGAGGAGCAGGGTCTGAAATGCTGAAATGCTCCCACCCTCTTGTTCCGCACACAAGCCCCCCTTTCACATCCCCATCTTTAAATCACTTCCAAGAGGAAGGGCCCAACTCTGCCTTAACAGCTCTAACAATGCACTAAAATTAGCTTATAAAAATTATAAAAGCTAACGTTTCAAGAATCAGGCTTTCTCCCTCCCCAAATCCAAAGATCTTTTGCAGTTATTCTCAGAAACCCGTCTTACTTGGCAATAGGACAGATAATAGCTAACAGGAGCCGACCTGGTGCCAGGTACCATACTGTACACAGCACAATTCAAAGCACAGGTGCATAAGCTGGATTGCTCAGGTGCAAATCCTAACTCCCTCACTTCCTGGCTAAGTGACCTTGAATGAATTACTTGTCCTGTGCCTTAGTTTTCTCGCCTGAAAATGGAGATGTTTACAAGATCTTAATGTTACAGGGTTGCTAGGTGAAAAGAATTTAGATCATGTATTTAAAGTGCCTAGGAAGATGCCTCACAAAAGGTCATTTTAAAAATATGGACCCTGTGCTATTGTTTTGTTCCTCACACAGATGAGGTCTCCTGTCTACCTCCAGCCACCCCAGCCCTCCCCAGTTGCAAGCCCAGCGCCAGCCAGGATGTGCCAAGAAGACACAGATGCAAAATTTCACCCAAGTGCATGCTGCTCTAAAGTTCCAGTGTCTTTGTGAAAAGGGGCAAAAGCACGGCAAGAAATGTGCTCCAGGACCGTTTGCAGTATACTTTACGTGGTATATACTGATTTGATTTCTAATGAGGCACACTTTAAACCTGTAAGTTAGCAAGCAATGTTCTTGCAATACAAAAACATGTCAAGGAAAAAAACAAAAGAAAGCAATGAGTCCAGAACGCATAGGGGAAGATGTTCCTTAGGATGAATTCTAGGAATCTGCCAGGATGAACATTCTGAGCCCCAAGGTGCTTAGACAGGGGTGAAGGGGTAGCTCCCTTGCCCACAAAATGGCCGAGCTTTCCGAGTCCAGGCAAGCATGTGCGCTGGCCCAGTTAAGGCTAATGAAATAGTCTCCTGACAGTGTTTCTCGGGAAAGTGGCAGAAGGAAGGGCGGCACACAAGCCTGAGCATGGCCTTGGCTCAATCTGACCAAGGGGAAAGATTTATCCAACAGGAACCAGACACAGCAACGATGAAAGGGGACTTGATAAGCCAGGGGCCCACAGGGACACACTTCCAAGAAGGAGCCAACAGGGACCAGCAGGCATTTCGAAGACTAGGGAGGGAGCAGAGAAGGTGGAGGGAAGCCTGCTTGCCAACCTCCATCTACTGCAGCGGTCTCTGTCCAGGGTCTGCGAGCCTATGCAAACAGGTTTTGGAAATTAGTTCAGCATGGTGCTGTTCGGAAAGAATTAATCCAAAGGCTCTTTTTTTTTTTTTTTTTTTTTTTTAAGAAAAGTAATGACTGCGAAGAACAAGAGAAATGAGGTACCCAGCCTAGGTCCCGCCTTCCAGTCTTCATTAGGCACTCATTAGTCTTCTGGAAATGGAACTTGACTTGTTCCCTTCCCCCCACAAAAGCAGAGCACCCCTATGATGAGCAGACGTGAGCATGAGATGCCCAAATCCAACTCTTGGCTGCCAGCGACTCCCTGGGGCCTCCTCACCTGGGAACCATTTTCCGCACAGTGAGACTGGGATTTTGAAAAGACTCCTCTTTCAGAGAGAAGGCTACTGGTTTACTAGAAAGAGCAGTGAAAACCTGTTCTTAGACTCAGCTCTGTGCCTGCCTCGCAGGGTGACCTTGGGTTACACACACCCTCATGTATACACACGCATGCATGCGTGCACACACACAACCTCATGCATACACGCACACACAGAGACACGGACGTCAGACTCTTGAATACATACACTGTTCACATTAACAGACACACAAACACACACACACTCATCATTTGGGAGCAAGAAGGGGTTGGCCAAGATGGTCTCAAGGTCTCTTACAAGCAACAAACTTAAGAATTCGAAGAAAACCGCTGGTTAAAAACAAAAAGAAAAAGAGATGGTGGGCCTTTAAAAAAAGCTCTAAGGTTACATGATCTGTTCTGACTTAAGGAAATCAACAAGCTGTCTGCAAGCTGCAATAATGACCTCTGACCCATGATAGGGAGAGTGACTCTGAAGACAAACGTCACTGATGGGACCACGGGTGCTCTCACACACCCAAGCTCTTGCCTGGCCTGTCTCTTGAGACCCAAGTGGACCTTGTAGAGCTTCAGGAGAGACCCCAGTTGTCAAGTGAGGGGTGGGGGAGCCGCTCATTTAGGTTAGCAGGGCTCCCCCGCAGGCCCCATGCTAGCCTGACTCTCAGGCTGCTCGTGCAGAGGCCACTGTGTTAGTGGCACCCCAGCCCCTGTACTCCTCACCTTGCCTGGTCCCAAATGGTAAATAACCTCCCTCCCAGGAAGTTAAGCCTCCAAGTCTCAGGGATTCCTACAAAATGGTGATTTCGTCAAGTGTCTCTATAATAACCTTTTTCATCCTATCCCTATCTCCAGGTCCACAGCCAGGCAGGTCAGTCAAGGTGTGTGCCTCACACACACCTATTTATTCACTTGGCCAGCAAATTCTTTGGGAGATCCTTCTACCATCACTCATAGCTCCATCCCTGGAGCTCCCATCACCCAATGCTCCATCCCTTGCTTTACCACATAACTGGTTGACCAGACAAGGTCCCTGCAGGCAGGAAGTCTTAACTAGGGTCCATGAACTCCCAACAACTTGTAGGCAAAATTTTTTGGGTGATGCACTTGTGTATGTTTTGGAGAAACAATTCATATTCTCATCAGGTTCTCAAAAGTGTTCATGAAGCCATCACATACGCCACTCTCCCTTCTGTCCCCTCATTGAATTCAAATACTCCCAGGTTGTAGGTTTACAAAATACACTGAACTCCATCCTCACACCATAGAGATCCCTGTGTCTGAGGTATTGTCATCCCATTCTACAGATATGGAAATGGAGGCTAAGAGGGGCATGATGAACCCAAGGTCAGAGCAGAGAAGGAAGACTGGACCCTGGTTCCGATTTCTAAGCCAGCACTCTGTGAAGCCCGAACCCAAGCCCTGTCGCTACCCCACCTGTTGGTTTCACTTTCTCACCGGGGATCTGGATCCAGAACCCTCACGTTCGGTCTGCCTGGTCCCACGACCCCAAACAGCAGGTTTCCCTACATTTCCCTGCCCCGTGGGCTCTGGTTAAGATCGCACAGGCCTGGAAGCCGAAGGTTCGGCCTGCCGGGTGGTGCCCTGGTTCAGCCCACCTAAGAGGGCTACTGCAGGGACATGAAAGAGCACCGGGGTCAGAGGTGCACTCCAGAGGGCGCGCAGGTATAGAGCTGGCGACGTCTCATGCCTCCCTCCCCTGGGGACCAGCGGGGAAGAAAGGCCATCAGTGGTTGGCGAGTCCCGGCAACCCAGCCTGATAAGAACCAGGAGACCGGGCCCCCAGCCTCTGTGGGAAGGGGAGGAGACTAATGGGGGCGCTCAAGGCCTTGGACGCAGAGTGGGGGTCTTGGGCAGGAAACCTCCGGATGCAGCCAAGACAAAGATGGGGAGGTAAGGTCTGCGCGCCACCTCCAATGGCGGGCGGGGGGGCGCGTCGGAGCTCCGGGAGCCAGGCGGCCGAAGCCCGGGGGTTAGGAAACGGCACAGACACGAGACTCGGGGAAGGTGGCAGGTCGGATCCAGGGACAAGCAAGGGGACATCCAGTTGGCGCAGGTGAGCAGGGAGAGCTGGATCCAGGTGACCCAAAGGGCCCACCTGCGGACAACGGCTGACTGCAGATGACCGGAGGGGTCCCTGGAGGGCGGGGAGGCTGGGAGACTCAGCGGCCCCGGGGCTCCGCGGGTGGGGAGGAGACCCCGGGGGCGCATCCCGGAGCGGCGGCCTGGGGGTGGGGAGGAGTGGTCACTCCGAGGGCGCCCGGGGCGGGGAGGGGCCGGGACCTGGCTCCCGGGACGCCCCGGGGCGGGCCGCTCGCTCACCCGCGTCCTCGTCGTCGAAGGAGTTCATGCACGGGAAGTAGATGGCGAGCGCCTCGAAGGAGGCGGACAGGCTGAGGCGGCTCTGCGAGCGCTCCATGCCCGCGCCGGCGCCCGGCGCCTCGGCCGCGGCGGCGGCGGGCGGCTTGGGCAGCTTGGCCGCCCCATTCTTGACGCGGAGAACGGCGCGCGGCGTGGTGGCGGCGGCCGGGGGCCCGGCCGGGCTCCGCGGCGGGGCTGGCGGGCGCGGCGGGGCCGGCGGCGGCGGAGAGTCGGCGGCGCGCGGAGCCCGGGCTGCGCTGTGCTCCCGGCGGCGGCGGCGGCGGCGGCGGCGATGTTGGCGGCGCCCCCCGCCGGCCGCGCGGGGCGGGCTCGGAGCCGCCGCCGCAGCCAATCGGCGCCGCCGGGGGAGGGGGCGCCGCGCCGGGGCGTGGGAGCCGGGAGGCCGCCGGAGGCTGCGTGCGGGAGGGAGGGGGCGCCGGCCGCCCCGCGAGCGCGCAGGTGTGTGCGTCGGAGGGAGGGGCGGGCGGGCGGGACTGTCTGTGCCCCCAGCCTTCCGCAGCCCCCGCACTCAGCCCTCAGACTCACCCCGCGTAGGCATCCAGTCTCCCACGCGGACAGGCCTCACTGGGGACGGCAGACACACTCAGTGCGACGGGCTCGCTCGCCTCGGCCCGCAGCGACCCACAGACCCTCAGACCCTCAGACTCATACGTCCGTCCGCACCAATTCACCCAGAATCACTCAGGCACTCGTCAAACAAGTCCAGACACCCTCAGTGACCCACACAGGGAGAGACCACCTTCAGACCACACCCAGAGACCCACGCTGGGACAGCCTCAGACTTTCACACACAGACCCGCACAGGTAGAGACACCTAGGGACACACACGCCTGGCATCAGACAACTACTCGAAGGACAAGCAGGGACACACTTGACCACACAGGGAGCCCCTCTGACCCCACACAAGCCCACAGAGAAGTGCAGACGGGCACACACACGCTCATGCACCCACACAGACCCCAGAATCAGGTGCACACTCATATCCCGATGACATAGCTCAGACCTACACACAGAGATACCAGTGGCTCCCCGCGTGGGCCCCCTGCTCAGTTTACACACACACACACACACACACACGCACACACACAGTGACATTGTTAGACTTACACAATCACCCTCAGACACAGACCCTCAGAGAGACACCCAGACACAGTTCAGTGGACACATGCACTCATACCAAGACACTGTCACAAAGACTTAGTCACGCCCTGTGACAGGTGCATTCTGATGCACCCACACCCTCAGCCTCTTATAAGAACACTGGGACACTCTGCAACAGGCGTACATACTCACACGGGCCCACCTGTCCCCTCCAGGAACACACACACGCACACACACACACACACACACACACACACACACACACACACACTGTTGGAGACCCACGCTCCATTCTTGAGCCTTGGCCCACTCAGTCGGGCCCCAGGGGATGTCATACCCTCTTTATGAAGCAGTCTGCTGTGATGGCAAGAGCCCATGGGGCTATCCTTTTGTGTGGCCTCGGGCAAAGCCCTGTACCTTATGGACCTGGTCCTTCACCTCTTCGGTGGGCGGGGAACTCTTCCTTTCAGATGGCTGTGAGGGTTATGGGAGATAATATGTATATTCTTTTCCTACAACTGGGTAACAAAGAGGCTCAAAAACATACCCACTCATTAGTTTACAGTTCTGTTGGTCAGAAGCCTGAGCAGGCTGGACTGGCGTCTTGGAGTAGGACCTCACTAGCTGTGGCCGGGTGGGCTCTCCGCCGGAGGTGCTGGAGACGACTGCTCCAAGCTCTTTCATGGTTGTTGGCAGTATTCCATTCCTTGTGGCTGTAGGACTGCTGCTCCTATTGTTTCCCTGGCGATTGACTGGGAGTCACTCTCAGTTCCCAGAGGCAGCCCTCTGGCCCTTGCACACAGCCTCCTCCACCTTCAAGGTCAACTTAAAGAATATCAAACACCTCTCATCCTTTGCATTGCTCATCTTCCTTTCTGTTTACAAGTCTGAGGGGGAAATTCTGCTTTTAAAAGGCTCCTGTGATTAGATTCAGTCCACCCTGATCATTTCTCTTTCCCATATTATGTGATATAATCACCCTGGTGGTATCTCATCATATTCAAAGTTCCAGCCCCCACCTCAAACAGAAAGGGATTATACCAGGGTGAGAGTCTTTGGGTCATTGTTACAATCCTGCCTATGATCACAGATAAAAGACCTAGTATGGTACCTGATTCAGGTGGGTCTCCTGATCACTGCCCCTTTCCCAGCAATCAGACCTAGTCCTTGAAAGCAGCCTGGTATAATGGCAAGTGTGGCCCCATCATCTCCATCTTGGTAACTGGCAGCTCCATTGTTCAGGCTCTAAATCTTGAAGTCATCTTTAACTCCTTCCTCACAGGCTTGTTGAATCTATCAGCAATTTCTATCAATTCTACACCCAAAATATCCAGTATCCAAAATTGACCATGTCCCCCCACCGCACCCTGCACCAACCCCTCATCAGTCTCACTAGGAGTCTGATTGGCAGCAATCTCCTCTCTGGTCTCTATGCCCTTGGCCACTTCAGAGTGTCTGCACCCAGCAGCCAGAAGAGCCTGTGAACACTGAAGCCAGAGGCTGCTGCTCCTCTCCCCAAAGCCCTCTGTGTCTTACATCTCACTTGCAGTCAAAGCCTAATTCCTCCAAGGTCTTCACTCCTTTGAGCCCGCTCCCTCTCTGTCCTACCTCCCATTGCTCCATCTTGAGTGCCAACTTTGATGCAGTCCCAGCTGGCATCTGTGACAACTGCAGGAGAACCTCCTGACAGGAACTGCCCAGCTGAGCCTTTCCCAAATTCCTGACTCACTGAATAATGGTTGTTGACTGACACACTAAGTTTGGTGATAATCTTTCATGCCACATGGAAGAGTGTCTGAGTGACTGGATTAACTTCCTCTGTAAAGCAGGGACACTACCTCACAGCGAGAATAGCATCGTCGAGGATGGAACACATGACATTCTTACAACTGTGCCCAAACACAGCCCCATCTGTCAGAGTCAGCCGTCCAGAGCTGTGGAGAGTCCGAAAGATGGCCCAACGCCCTCATCCAGGGGAGAGAGAAACTGAGGTCCACAAAGAACAAGGACCTGCATCAATCTGCAAAGCACCTTGGGGTGGAGCAGGTGCCAGGATAGAAGTCCCCTGACTGGGGACAGTGCTCCTCGACTGTGTTCCAGGTGGCCCTCCCATCAGAAGTGGCCAGGGGTCCCTGGGGCTGCGTGCAAGACTGGCCACGGACAAGGAGAGCCCGCCACCAGGAGCAGAGCGGCCTTGGCCAACAACACGGGCCATGGAATTTCTGGTGAAATGTCTCGTTTCGCAGCCCATGCCTAAAATTCCACCTGTAGGTTCAGGCTGCAATCTTTGGTCCCCTTTGTAAGCCCCCCACAGGAAATGGAAGTTGTCAGCTGCTTGCTCCTGAGTTTGAGTGATGTGTTCTAGGAACAAACTGGATGGTAAGAAGACGCCTGAGTAGAAGGACATGGTGAATCCAGAGGAAAGGCTGGGCAGGTCATCGGAGACAGACTTGGCAGTTCAGCGTTCCTGACCCAGTGAGATGGAGGAGGCCAGGGTCCAGAGTAGACTGGAGCTGAAAAATGTCACCTGCCTTGGTTGTGTCTGTTCTTATTACTTGTGTGACCTTGGGCAAGATTCCTCAGGTTCTCATTAAAAAACGAGCATAACTAACACCTTGCAAAGTGCTGGTGAGGATTAGATGTCTGGATAGTGTCTGACATATCATAGGGACTTTGTATATTCATTGCCTAAAAGTCTCCAGTGCCCTCTGCATGCCAGTCAATGTATTCGGCTTCAAGAACACAGGGGTGACTGAAACAGACCTGGTCCCTCCTTTCATGGCATCTATCATCTGGCAACATTAAATAAGTTATTGTGCAATAATCGTTTAATGGCATTATGTAATAGTTTCACCGTCATCACAATCTTTAAATACAATTGTGGTATGTGTGATAAAAGTAAGCGCCTGAGTGTGCACCTCCATGTGTGTGTGTGTGTGTGTGTGTGTGTGTGTGTGTGTAGGGGACTCTAACCCCGCCTAAGGAGATGGAGAAAGCCACCCTGAGGAGGTGACTTAAGCTGAAAGTGCACCTCCGGTGTTGCCAGCACTGTTCTTGGCCCTCTGTTTCAGCAGTAAACCGAGGAAAGTCCTCACGCTTCCATCTGTGTTTTTAAAGACTCCCTGGGTCTGCTCTGAGAGGATAAACTGGAGTTGCCTTCCCTCTCCTCTTTTGAACCAATCAACCACCAGTGGTGTTAAAAATGGGAAACACTGAGGAGGCTGAGAAAGAACGCCTTGGGCGGGAAGGTGATGTGCTGGGGCCGCGTGGAGGCACAGGGACCACGACGGAGGACAGCAGGGTGTGCAGAGCCTGCAGAAGTTCAGGAGGAGACAGACTGGACAGAGGGGGACAGAGAAGGAAAGGCAGGGATGGAAGCACTAGAGCGTCTGGAGAGAACAGCACATTAACGATGGCGCCCTCCTCTCAGCTGAAGCGCTGAGAGAAGTGGTCCCTCAATTTGCACATTTAGCAAGACCCAGGTGCCTGTCTGTCTAGCGGAAGCGGGAGGCGGCTGAGCACTGCCAAACCTAACACGGCCTGTTTGGTGCTTTGCCCGAGAAAAACGGATCCTGTCCCTGGTCTGCCTGCTGCTGCTGCTGGTGTGCGTGTGTGTGCGTGTGTGCATGTGTGCGTGTGTGTCTTTATGCATACATGTCACTGAAGAGATGGACATTTCTGCATTTCTGTGTCCTTGCCTGTAAATGACCTTGTCTCTGAACTTGTCCTTGCCAAGCTTGTGTTCTTGTGTTAAGTGAGTTCAGTCTGATTTATGCACTGGGGCATGTGTGTGCCAGAGAGGGAGAGAGGGGGAGAGAGAGAGGAGAAAGCCCTTGTCCATTCTTGGTGCACGTCACCCACCTGCTCTGATCTTGGTTTGAGTCTGCATCTGCTTAGGGGGTATGTGCTGCATCTTCTGAGCGTCCTTCTCTGCATCTGCCTTACCGCGGAGTGTATCAGAGGAGAGAGAGAGAGAGAGAGAGAGAGAGAGAGAGAGAGAGAGAGAGAGAGAGAATGTAACTGGGCTGTGTTGGTTCTATTCGTGTATCAGTGTAAGATTTCAGGTCTTGTCCACGTGTGTGCTTATGTCTGTCTGCAGCGTGTCAGTGTGTGTGAACTTATCTGTGGAGACTGGTAGTTTGCGAGGGAATTCTTAAGCTTTCTTGGATTAATCTCTCCCTTAAGTGGGGATAGACTTTAAGATCTTTTACTGACTCCATATCCCCTAAGCAACTGCCTCCCATTCACCTGTCATCCACCTAACCATCCACCTACCCATTCTTCTCAACTGCACTGAAATTTACTAATTAGGATGCTGTCTCTCTTATGAAAATGATTACATTTCTGTTTCCTGTGCACAAAATGGGGATGTAAAGGCACCTGCATGTCAGGGCTGTGAATGTGGGCATAAGGGGAACTAAGATAAAGGCTGCATATAAAACACTCGCATATAAAACGCTGCCCTGGTGGAGCAGTGGTTGGGTCACTCGCCTCTAAAGACACCCAAGCCACATATCCGTAGGTTCAAATCCTGCGTCCTGGGTCCAGGGGTAAACTGAACAAGTAAATAAAAAAAAATGTTTTAAGGTGGTTCCTCCTCTCTCTTCCTGCCTGCCTGCTTGCCTTCATTCCTGCTGCACCTTTCCTCTAAAAAACAAAACACAGCATAGCACTTAACGTGTCGCACAGTCCACAGTAAGTGCTTACTGTATATACGGTCACAATCCTCATCAACGTCAAGCTGTCATAGTTCAGTGCATTCTCATCAGCTCTTCACCGCGTGCCATGCTGAGCCAGACGCCAGTGGGACGCTGCCTCTAACAAAGGCCAGTAAGTACCTCCACCATCTCCGTCTTGTGTGACTTTGGCCGTGGCCACTGCCCTCTCTGGACCGTAGCCTGGGCAGAGCCCCTGACCCTCCTCTCTGTGGAGATTCACAACTTTCAAAATGTCATTGAGGCACAAAAATGAGACTCAGCTTCGACAGCCACCAACTTCTTTCTTTCTTCGCGGTTGGCTGAGGGGAGATCTCCGTGAAGAGGCGGTTACGGCCGCTGTGCCGTAGAGGTGGCAGACCATTCACCCGCGCCTCCCCCTCCTCTGGTGGCACTGTCGGGCATGGTGGTGGCGGAGTTTCAAAGTGCTTTCAAAGATGTGTGGCAGTGAGCCCGGCAGATTGCAGCAAAAATTGTTGGTGATGCTGGTACGTCACTGAATTCTAGTGACTATGGTTATGGGGGGCAAAAAAGATCCTTGGAGATCAACCAGATGCTAAGAAAGTTGCTCCTCAAAATGACTCTTTTGGATCACAGTTACCACCGACGCATCGGCGGTGAAGCCAGTCTGTAATGACAGAAGAACGCAACGTTCCAGATGGGATGGTGGGTTTGTAATGGTCAGAGGAGGTGAGCAGATCTCACACATACAAGAGTCTGGATGACAGATAGCTCCTGCCATGGCCGTCTTCCAGAAGGATCTTCTATGCCAACTGGAGCATCTGAATCTGTCCAATCAGCGAACTGGTTACTGGGCCAGATTGTTGAAAAAGGAAGTCCAGCCCCTGCTTTCCATCATGGTGATGGACCGAGAAATGCAGTTCAAGAACTCATGATTCCAGCCAGCAAGGCGGGATTAGTTATTGGAAAAGGGGGAGAGACTATAAAGCAACTTCAGGAGTAAGCGGGAGGTAAAATGGTTATGACTCAAAGTGGACCTCAGAATGCTGGCGTGAACCTCTTAGGATTACAGGAGACCCACACAGAGCTCAATGAGCCAAGGAAACATGTTAGAGTTCACTCGTGATCAAGGTGGTTTCAGACAAGTTCAAAATGAATCTGGTTCAAGAATAGGAGGGAACGAAGGGATAGATGTCCTCATTCTAAGATTACGGTTGGTATTGTCATAAGAAGAAATGGAGAGGTGATTAAAAAATACAAAATGATGCTGGCGCTTGAATTCCGTTTAAGCCAGGTGATGGAACTACACCTGCCAGAAGAGCACAAATAACAGGGCCCCAGATAGATGTCAACATGCTGCAGAAATTATTACAGACCATCTTCAAAGTGTCCTGGAGGTGGCGGAGGAAGAAGTAGAGGTCAAGGCAACTGGAACATGGGACCACCTGGTGACCACAGGGATTGAATTTCATTGTACCAACTGGGAAAACTGGATTAAGGATAGGAAAAGGAGATGAAACCATAAAAAGCACAAGCCAACAGTCTGGTGCAAGAATGGAACTTCAGAGAAAGCCTCCACCTGATGCAGATCCTAACATGAAGTTATTTACAGCTCGCGGCAGTCCACAGCAAGTGGATTGTGCCCGGCAACTCATGGAAGACAAGACTGGTGGTCTCATAAATCCTTTATGGCCACCTGCAGCCCGTGGGCCCCTCCGGGGTCCCCAGGGCCTGGAACTCCAGCGGGGCCATACCACCCTGCACCTTATCATCCTGAAGCACTAGGCCCTGCTTCTCATGGTCCTGCAGCTCCATGCCCGTCCACACCGGCAGCAACAGGCTGATCCAGCTAAGGCAGGAATAGATCCACATTCAGCAGCCTGGGCTGCTTATTCTGCTCACTGTTATCAGCAGCGAGCACAGCCACCACCGGCAGCTCCTGCTGGCGCTCCGACCTCAGCCCACAGCCATGGACAAGGACATCACCAGAATCCTGCTCCAGCTGGACAGGGTGATTACACCAAGGCTCGGGAGCAGTTCTATGAGAAAATGGGTCAAGCCATTCCTGCTCCTGCTGGGGCTCCACCAGGTGGGCAGCCAGACCACAGTGCAGCCTGGGCTGAGTGCTGTAGACAACGAGCAGCCTGCTCTGCCCAGACATGTCCCCAGGGAATGCCACCACATCCTCCAGCACCTCGGGGCCAATAGCAACAAGTGGACAATTCAGTATTTGCTTCACTGTGTGGGGGAAAACCTCTGTTAAACATATGGGTGCAGACGACTTGATGAAGATCTTCATTTCGTTTTTGGGTGAAAATCGTGGGGGCTTTTTGAAAATATACACGATACTTATCACTACTGATAAGAGGTTGATGTTTCTGTGTAGAAATGACAGTTGATTTGGTTTTAGTATTTAGTGCGGATATACACATTCCAGCAAATGTATTTGCAGCTATTATGTGGCCGAAGCTCTGTGATATAAATGTACTTTTTCAATGTATGCTTTCACTTTTAAAATGCCTGTTTTGTACTTTACAATAAATGATATGAAACCTCAAAAAAAAAAAAAAAACTTCAACGAGTTGTGCGGTTATGAAGCAAGTTGGGGGTAACCCCAAAGCCTACAAATGGCCTGTCTGGGTTCATCCAGAGGGTCAGGCAGAGCTTGGACAAAACCTCTGCTTCCTGCCTCCTCCTTCCTGCTATGTCCAGGCTCTGTTCTCCCTCTGGAGACACACATTAAAATGCTCTAATGACAGCGAACAAGCACGGAGGGGCAGGAACACACCCTTCCCTCTCCATGAAGACTATCTTCACTTACTATTCAGTGAGAAGACTTGAGAGGCCTTATGACTGAAAGGAGAGAGAGAGAGAGAGAGAGAGAGAGAGAGACAGACAGACAGACAGACAGACAGACAGACAGACAGAGAGACTAGACTTCATTGCACCTACTCTGGGCTGCCCCAGAGCTAGGGCTTCTGCTCCTCCAGGTCATCTTTGATCACCACGCCACACTCACACGCCACACTCACACACGCACATTCCTGAGGGGAAAGTGTGGGGGGAGGACGAGGAAAAGGAGGGGAGGAGAGGTCTGGAAGCTGGACAGTTTCTGCCGTAAGAAGACTCAGGTATGACCAAGATCGATCACATCCTATTTGAGTCTCAGTTTCCTCATTTGGAAAATAAGCCCAAAGGCCTCATTCAGTGGCTTCCAGGCTAAATGGGACGAGGTATGTAGAAGGGTTCTGGAAATAGTGGGAGAATGGTAAAGAAACTTTGGAACTAGTCAAGCCAATTTGAATGGTTCATGAGGGAAAATAAACAGTTAAAGTGTCAGGAAAATGTGAAGTTGGGAAGAATAACAAGAGAGAATGAGCTCTATCAGATTATAAAACAAAGCTACAGTGAGGCTTTTTAAGGTTAAAAAAGATGAAGTCTCAATATATAAAGAGCTCCTATGAAGCAATATGAGGTCATGAACAGAGAGCTCACAGAAAAAGAACTACAGATGACATATAAATAACAAATGTTATTCAGCATGTCTCACCATTAAGGAAATGTCAATTAAAATGAAAGCGAGTCCTCTTTTTCTGCCCATTAGTCTAACAAAGAAGAAATTGCTTGGTGATCAATTGCAGGGAGATGGAGCAGGGAAATAAACACAGTCACACATTGTTGGTGGGAGTATATATTTATTGATGGAAACTCTTTGGGGATTAATTTGTTAGTATCTATCAAAATATTTAAATCCAGAAAACATTTAACTTAGCAATTCACCACTTAATCAGTAGACTAAATACAAATTCCTTCCACAGAAATACTTGCATATGTCCACAAATATAAAATATATAAGAATGCTTTCTGCAGCGTTATTGGTAACAGCAAGAGATTGAAAATAAGTGAAACGCCCATCAAATAAACAACAGTACAGCCTGACGGGGGACTCCTACAGTCATTAAAAAAGAAGTTGGTGCACATGCACTGACATCCTAGATCCATAATCCAATTAAAAAAGCAAAGTCTGAACAGAACAATATGTATAGTATGATCTTCCCTATATGTATACACATATGCGTATGTGTGTGTGTATATGTCTAGACATACAAATTTCAGAAGTGATATATAGAAAGCTAACGGTGGTAGTTTCCTCTGGCAAATAAGAGAACTCTCAGGTGGGAAAGTGTCTTCCTTTATGGCCTTCTGTAGGATGTGAATTATTTTTTTAACCATACACATGTGTAATTTTGCTTCTTTTGTCGTGTTGGACTTCTGTTTGTTTTAGGGTCACCTGCTTACACGCGAGTTGCTGTCAAGGGCTGGACTGACAGGTCGGGTAGGAAGAATCGAATCGGTCTGGGCTGGGAGGAGTCTGTGCATAAGAAGACAACTTGCCAATTTCTCCAGATTCATTTTACCCGTCTATGACATTAAAGTATGGATCTCTAATGCTCCTTTTGGCTTAAAATAATGCTAGACTGTGTCCTGGTGGGCTGGCCGTCTTGCACACCTGGGAGCAGAGTCACAAAGTCCTGGCTTCAAGACCTGCGGGGAGGGGAACAACTAAACAGAACAACTAAACAGAACAACTAAACAGAACAACTAAACAGAAAGTAAATAAAGCTCTCCCTCCTCCTCTCTCCTCCTGCCTGCTTGCCTGCTCGCCTTCATTCCTGCCTGCACCTTTCCTTTAAAATAATAAATAAATAAATAAATAAAAAGAATCCTAGTCCTCATCACTGTCTTTATGTGCCTTTTTGCATTCTGTGTGAAGCTCTTCTTTCTCTGGGCCACAGTAACCACTCAGTTAAGTCCAGAGCTGTGATCAGAATGATATTTATTTTATCTTTACCTCAACTATGATGGGACCCCAGTTGGCTCTCATATGGTCCTTCCCTGAGATTTGGATTGTGCGATGTAAGAGGAAGTGATACATGTCACTTTCAGGCCTGTCCCCTAAGACTCTGAAGCTATCTTACCTCTCAGATGAATGACGAAGGCCCCAAAACCTCAAGGAAGGGGGGCCCACAAAGTAGAAGCTGACCAGGTGATTGAGTGACTAATGGGAGGGAACAAATGCACGCATGTGCGTGCGCACACACACCACTGATCCAAACTGGACTGTGATGTTAAGGAAGAAATTAAATGGTATTGTCTAAGATGCTAAGACTTCAAAGTAATTTGTTACAGAATTAACCTGCCACAGTGAATGCATTCACTGCTGAGCACCTATGCTTGGACAGAGGGAGAAATACTTTCTGAAGGAGGCTAAAGGAGGCTGGTCTGAGTCATGCGCCATGAGGAGCAAAGTGTCACACTTCCCAGGTACACAGGAGAGTGAGGAAGAACTCTGCAGAGACAAGCCGGGAAATGGAGTTGTGGAAATAGGGAGCAAGAAGTTCTGGGGTCCGACAGCTCAATTCCCAGTTCCATGTCTTCAGAAGGTTGCACAATGTCGGCTGCCTTCCCAAACCAAACCGACTTCTGCCCCTTTCCCTGGGTCCTTTGAGGAATTCACCCACCAGGACGCAGCCATTCCGCTTGCTTGCGTTTGGTTCATGCACATAACTCAGTTCTGACCACTGTGATGCAAGAGGAATTTGGGGACAGGGAGAAGCAGCTACTGGGAAGAGCTCTCCAACTCTCATAGCAGACACGAGAGAAGCGTTCCCTTTTCCATGTTGGACAGATAGTCACTGCGACCAGAAAGGAAGCTAAATGAGGACACAGCTGAAATACAGGTAAACGAAAGAGGTCAGACCCTTAACGATGTTGTTGAGCCGCTGAATTAACTAACCTTGGAGCTGCCCTGCTTTGTGATACAGTGTCATTGCCAGCATACGCATTTCATTATTGTTTAACACTTCAGCTTTGGTGCTTGTCACCCAAAGCATCACAAAGGACACACGCACCTGACGTGCTTCCTCTTTGCCGTTTCCTGCACCCCGTCGCTGACACGCTTGTTGGTTTGCTTCTTGAAACCAAGTCACCCCAGACTCAGTCAGAGCCTCTCCAAGCCACTTCCCAGGGTAGATTTTAATGGCAGGTGTCTTTGTTTCAGAAAAAGGAGGGCCAGATAGGAGTGGGGAATGCGGGGGACACCAGACCCAGGGAAGACACTTAAGGAGGAGGTGGGGGGGTAATGGCAGCCATCTCCCCAGCCTGGGACCTCTGAAGCAGGCTGCCTTCGGACAGTAAATGCAAGCACTGTGGTGGGGCCTCGGGAGTACAGCAAAGAACATTCGAGAATTTCTGTCCTCACGAAGCTGATATTCTAGTGGCGAGAAACAGACACTAAAGAAGAGAAATGTTAACAGCTAGTGTTTAGACAGTAGCAAGTGCTCTTGAATTAAAGGATAGAAAAGCCAAGGAGACTTGGGAGCGTCTCCAGAGGGGTTTATGATGTCATGCAAGAGGGCCAGGGCAGGCGTCCCAAGAAGGTGAGAGCGGAGGAAATCCCTAAAGGCGTGACGCGGGAGAGACCTGGAGAGATTCCAGGCAGTGGGGACAGCAAGCGCAGAAGCCCTGAGGCGGGAGTGCGGCTGGTGTGCTGGGGAGTGGAAAGGAGGTCAGTGTGGCTCATGAGGATGAGTGGAGGGAAGGTGGTCTGACATGAAGTCGCAGAGGTGGTGACGGAGAGGAGTGGGAAGATGGAGCAGGCCTTCTGGTGTGTGTAATATCATAAACCACAAGTGTGGCTATTGTCTCACTATCCCTTTTTATTTTTAAAGGAAAGGTACAGACAGTAAGGAAGGCAAGTAGGCAGGAAGGAAGAGAGAGGAGGAGAGGAAGAAGCACTGTACTTATTTTACTCAGTTGTTCATCACTGGTGTTCCCCCGGTCCTGGGTCTTGAACTGGGGACCCTGAGATGTACGTGGACAGCACCTGGTTTAAACCGCTAGGCCAGGGTGTGCCATGTGTTACTCGTCCAGAAAATGACTGATTTTTTGTCTAGATACAGTTTTTAGAGAGGAAAAATTTCTAGCACTACTGCAAATGAAGACTCAGTCTTGTTATAAAGAGTGTAATCAAATAAATAGGACAAAATGGAAACATTAAATGAGAGAGATTCTGTGGGCTGCAGAAGACTTGAGTCTAAAGTCAACAATTTGAGAGTCCTAAAGAAGTGATGCCACAGTAGCACCACAGCGATGCCATTTATTGTGACATTCCCCAAAATCGTTGCACGTCCCAGTAGGCGGTGACGAACCGGTCTGGTTTGCCTGGGAGGGAGGGCTTTCCTGCTGCACTTTCAGGGCTAGAAACGGACAAACCACGACTGCGGGTCCTCCTACCACCAGGGGGCTCCATCCTACACTTTTGTCTCAGACCATCTGGCTTCAGCTTGTCACTCTCCAGGGTGCCTTCTGTGGTGGGCTGACTCATGAGCCTGCCTCCCGATCCATGCCCACGCACAACAGATAATTCCTTTTCTCTCCATCTCTTTCTTTTCTTTTCTTTTAAAAAATATTATTCAACTTAATGCACGGGAAAGAAATCTTCTTTCAGGACTGTATGGTTTTCTACATAAATCCCTTCCTGACCTGGCCTCCTGAATCACCTCTCTGGCAAGGGATCCCTCCAGAGATCTCAGAAATCCAGGCCCCTACAAGGACCAGGCAGAATGAATTAAGCAATAATCAGATGCTTAGTTGTCGAGGGCCAATATATAGAAAGCACAAAGCATCTCTGGATCCCTAAAGTAAACTTTAGACATGAAACGAGATGGGGAGAATTCTATTGACCTGAATTCCTCTCAAGGATATCACACTACTTATTTGAAAGTGATACTTGACCAAAATTTGCTTGGGGTAAGGTGGAGTGGGTGGGGATAATTTGGAACGTTAGGCTGCCTTCTAGGGAAGATGCATCTGCTCTACTGCAGGCTTCCAGTTTCCTTAAGCCAGTCATGCAACGTAGGGGCCAGAGCTGAGTCTTCCTTCTCAGCCCTTCCCTCGGGCACCACCCAGCCTCGCTTCTAGGCAGGTGTTGAGCAAGCATGCATTTAAAGGAAAAAAGGGCACCTCCACATCTCCGGCTGCCAAGGTGTGGGGAAACGGGGTGATCAGATAGCAAGGGGTCCTGGTAAGAATGAAGCCGAAACCTAGAGGGAAAGGAAACCAGGGAGGCCACCAAGGTGGGAACTTGGGGCCAGGGACCCAGGCTGAAGCCTGTGAAGGAACCGTGGTCCAGACAGCATGGAACAGGACTTTTGAATCAAGTCCCGGCGTGGTTATTGGAATACCAACACAGGTCCCAACAGAAGTAGAAGAAAAAAAAGACAAAAATGCCAATCAGGCAAACTTCCAAATGAAGAAAAACAAATGACCCGTATAACAAGGAAAATGTTCACACGCACTAGAAAGCAAATTGAAGGGAAATATTTTCCTTCAGTTTGATTGGCAAGGTTTCTTTTTTCTTTTTACTTCATCTCTCTCCCTTTTTTTTTTTTTTAAATGATGCTACACGTTGCTGAAGGAGAGTGGTGAAAGGGCAGTCTCACGCACAGCTGGTCCTTCTGTGAGTTGGCACAGCTTGTCTGGAGGGCAATTTGGCAGACTGTATAAAACACCCTAAGACAAGCACACGTTTTGATCCAGCACTTCGACTTCTAGGAATTTTTCCTAAGGAAATAATTAGACGCGACCACGAAAATGAATGATAGCAGCTTAGCATTTACTGGGTGTTCGCTCTTGCCAGGCAATATGCTAAGCACTTTTGCGCTTAACTCGGGGAGCCCTCACATCAACCTATGATGCGCATGCTCCCCAACATTTTCAGGTGGGAAACTGAGGCTCCAAGAGCTGTTGTCACCTACACAGTTTCAATCAGCTGCTGAGAGGCTGAAATTCACATCTGTTCCCTTTAACTCCAAACCCTTGCTGGGAGGCACCTTGCTGTGTCTTAACCGCCGAAAACTGTGTAAAAATAATGCTCTAGGCGCCCCCTGGTGGAGCAGAGGTTGAGTCAATCACCTCAAGGAGCCGGCTTTATACCCCTGGGTTCGGGTCCCAGGTCTGGGGGCAAGAGACTAGTGTGAACAACTAAATAGAAAAGAAAAGAAAATGCTTCTTCCTCCTCTGTCTTCCTGCCTGCCTATCTACTCACCTTCATTCCCGCCTGTACCTTTCTCTAAAAAACAAAACAGGAAAGACTAGACTGGTGAGCAAGGCTGGGCAGAGGTGGGGTTGTCAACTGGGAAATCTGCTGCGTTGCTGGAAATGTTCTAGATCTTGATGTGGGTCGTGGTCACGTCAGTGTATTCGTGAGTAAGAATTAGCCCAGTTACATAGTTAAAATGTGTATGTTTTAAATGATTACAGCATTGTGAAGTAAAGAATTTTTTTAAAAGATTACACAGTGAGAAAGCGTAATGCGGATTTCTGACAAAAATTTTGTGTGCTTTATGTGAAGTTATGCAAGTTTTATCTCACTTAAAGATGATTAAATGCTAAAAAAAAAAAAAAAAACCCTTGGAGGAAAAAATAGAAATGTTAGTAATGATTGCTGCTAGATATAATTTTCATTTTATTCTTTATGCTATTCTGATTTTTTCTTTTTTTCTTTAAGGAAAGAAGCAGGAAGGTAGAAATGAAGGTGAGCAGAGACAGGCAGGAAGAGAAAAGAGGAAGAAGCATTTATTTATTTTATTTAGCTGTTCATTCTGGTTATTACTCCAGTCCCATGTCTTGAATCTAGTCCTTGGGATGTGTGTGGACTATGCCCGGCAGATTTAGGCACTAAGCCACCAGGGTGCACTTTTTGTTTTTTAAACAGTGAGCCTACTTATCTTTATAATTAGAGAAATGATAATGCCAAGTTCCTGTCAGAAAGGCGTGGGACAGAAAACTGCATGTCTGGAGTTCAGACCTGGACCTCTGAGGTGGACAGAACCAGAGGGACTCCAGTCCTGGTCGGCCACCTGAGTCTGGTCTTCCACGCAGGATTCCAGGGGTTCCAAGGATAGGGAGAATGGGAGAGAGGAGCACGGGGCCCTGCCTGATGGATGAAGCTACACGAGCAGCGCGGCAGAGCCTGGGACAGGGACCAGAAGCAATGCCCTAAGACAACTTCCTCCAACTTTAAAATCCCGCTGACAGGTACCGCATGGAGCCATCCCGGCCACGGCAACAGCTGACTGTTCTGCTGTTAGTCTGATGCCTGTGCTCTCTGGTGGTGACATCAGGCCTGCGGGGAGCAACTGGCTCTCAATCAGAAGCCTCTTCTGGGGGCAGTGAGCCTTCTCTGCCTCTTCTCTATTCTAAAGGGACAGCTTCTGCCTGGGCGAAGGAGCTGGGTTTGGGCCAGCTTGATTCCTTCTTTCTATTTAGAGTTTGTTCCCAGGGCAGTGGAGAAGGTAGGAAGGCATAAAGCAGGTTTCTGAGAGCACTTCCTGAGATCCCAGCCTCAGTTCACCCTGATGATGGAATTTTACCAATATCTTAATTGATATATCTTACCACATCTTAATGGATCAAAATAAAGAATTTAGAGGTAGAGAAGCTTTGTTATATATGATTATACCTACTAAATATGCTGAAATATAAAACAGGAATAGGTAAGTGTGAGAATCAACAGTTTTTATTTTCTAAAAAATATCAGTATTATTATTGGGGCCATCAAATGTGCCCAGGGAAAAAAATTCCACAATTTCTAGCCTCCATTGTCGTATATAACCGTTATAGTCAATGAGCTATAGATGAGAAATATGTGGAATATTTTCCTTTCCCGATAGAATCATTTTCTCCCTCTTCCTTAGTGGAACAAGAAGATGACGGCTGGAGCTGCAGCAGCTATTGCAATCATGCGGAAAACCCCAGGAAACTTGCAGAGAACCCAACTCCGATGAACCGGAAACTGCTTAACTCTCCAATGCTTATGTATTTAAGCTACTATCTGCTTAGGTTTCCTCTAACCCATGACTAAATGTAATCTTTAACTAGTTCACCCAACAATGTAAAAATAATTTAACTAATACAAAACAAAGTTTGGGGAAAAGAGGTGTGAAAAAGCATAACGGTACCAATATTTCATTTCAGGTAATCATTTAAATTTGAAATATATGATTAAGAAACAAATATCTTTGAGAACTCGGTTCTAATAGCAAGGGAAATAAAATCCAAAATAAACACAAGGGATTACATCAAACTAAAAAGCTTCTGCACAGTCAAAGAAACTCTCATCAAAGCAAAAAAAACATCCTAGTGAGTGGGAGAAAATATTTGCACACTATACAACTGACAATGGATTACTATCCAAAATAAATAAAGAACTCATCAAACTCAACAACAAAAAACTAGTAATCGAATTAAAAATGGGTCAATGATCTTAACAGACAGTTCTCCTAAGAAGACATACTGATAGTTAATAGGCACATGAAAAGATATTTTACCTCTCTTATCATTAAGGATGTTAAATCAAAACAACAGTGAGGTATTACCTTACACCTGTGAGAATGGCTATTATCCAAAAGACTGGAAACAGCATATGCTGGATAGGATGCAGAGAGAAGGAAACTGTTGGTAGGAGTGCAAAATAGTGCAACCAGTATGGAAGCAGTATGGAAACTCCTAAAAAACTGAGAATGGAAATCCCATGTGATCCAGTTATTCCTCTGCTAGATATTTACCCTAAAAATACAACAACACTAATTTTCAGAGATATATACACTCCCCAAATACATTGCAGCCTTGTTTACAACAGCCAAGAGCTGGAAACAATCTAAGTGTTTATCAACAGTTGAGTGGTAGTGTAGAAACACAATGGAATACAATGCAGCAATCAAAAAGGATGAAATCCTGCCATTTGCAGCAAAATGAATGGACTTGGAAGGAATTATGCCTAGTGAAATAAGCCAGAAGGAGAAAGGCAGACGACCTATGGTATCATTCATACATGGTGTTTAGAGATACCAAAAAACAAATGAACTAAATTAAACAAAAATAGACTTTAAGAAAATGAACAAAATCAAACAACAATAGACTTTCAGTCACACAAAAAAAGCAAATCAATGGTTGCAGGAGGAGAAGGGGGAGGCTGACAGGGTAGAGGGGTTTAATTGCATAGTAAGGGAAAACTGAAGTGGTGGCGACTTCACATATTGTATAAAGATGTTGACTTACTATCATGAGTACCTTAAACCCAATTAGGGTTATAGTGCAATGTTCATTCAATAAAAGTAATTAAAATAAAGAAATGATGACAATTACAACTTCTTAATATTTTCTGGGGGCTTTTGGGTTGCTAATATCGCTTTTGGTGGAAAATATCTATTTAAAGAAAATCTCTCCTCTTTAGTTAAAAAGCTTCTTTTGGACCCAAGTAACATAAATGAAGTATCTTTCAAAAGTTAAGAAGAGTATTATAATAAAACAAAATTTTAGAAAATCATTTCAGATCATTTATCTGTAGAAATGCATTGAAAGATGTCAGCATAGTAATCTCATTTGAATTATGCAAAGTTCAGGTGTTTTGTTCATTTTGTCTCTCAACTTTAAATTTTGAAATGCTTGTCAGCTTACAGAACTGTTTCAAAGATAGACAAAAAGGGCTATCCCATTTACCCATCACCCAACTTCCCCTGATGCCTTTATAAAAATCATAAAATTAACTTGGTAATTGGTATGTTATTAACTACTTTGTAGACTTCATTCAGATTTTCCAAGTTTTCCATTGCTGTCCTTTGCTGTTCTACATTTAGATGTCACACCATATTGCATCTAAAGGCCATAATCCTTTAATCTTCTCTGATCTGTGACTCAGACTCAGTTTTCCTTGTCTTTTGTAGTCTCAGCACTTTCAAAGAGTCGTGAACAGATAGCCTTTACAATATTCTCAATTTTGGCGTGTGTGCTCTTTTCTCATGATTTGGCTGAGGGTTACAGATTTGGGGGAAGAAGACCACAGATGTGCTGCGATCTTCTCATCACTTCCTATCAGGGGCACATGGTATCAACATGACATCATTGCTGATGGCAACACTGGTCACTTGACATTTTTACTTTCTTCTTTGTACTTTTCCATATTGCTGTCATCTCTATCATGAGTAATTGAAAACCCTGGAAGTACTTCAGGAACGAAAGGACTCTACAAATGTGAGGGTTAAATATTTCATTTGAAAGACAGAATGAATGTCCACATCTTGACTGGAAGAGGGAAGAGTAGGTAAGTATGGGCACAGCATCAATGTTTAATTGGTCTGGAGGCTAGCCAGGGTAGCGGGGAAAGACAGAGATGACTTTGGGATTTATATAACTGCAAGCAAGACAAGGAATTAGGATGGCATCCAGATAATTTTCCTATGTTCCCTTTACCTGTAGCCCTGTGTGAGGTGGAGGTCGCCTCTCTCAGGAGGTGGAAGTGGCCTGACTAGAGGAAAGCCAACTGTGCTGGAAAAGCCAGTGGGTGTGGGAACAAACACTAAGCATCACCTCTGTTCCAGGTCGTTGTCTTTCTTTTGATCGTCAACTCTGCTTCTAAGTATGAAGCTCATCTCCACTTTATAGATGGGGAAACTGAGACTCTGAGACGTGAAGTGTCTTGACCAAGACAACACTGCCCGCTGACCAACACGTGTCTCATCAGGCCCGTATTGGGTCAGCATGGGCCAGCCCCAGTGTGAAACGACAGATGAGTGGCATCCCACTTACACTCTCTCCCACTTCACAGCACTTGCTGCCTAGGAAGAAGTGAAAACAGGAATTCCAGCCATGGGGAAAGAAGATGAGCTTTGGCAACTGCCCTCTCTCTGTAAGGTTTTTTATAATCTCCTCATTGATCAGAGAGTTACCTGGAATGAATTCCCAGGTTCAGGATTTCAAGCCCTCAGGATGCCTTGGACAACCTACCATCTGCAACTAGATGGGACCAAGGGCCTCAGGTGGGTGGGACAAACTTCCCCCAGGCCTTCCTTGGTAGGATGGCAGGATGCAGAGAGAAACAAGGAGATGATGGAGAGAGAGGAGGGGGAGGGGAGGAGCGGGGAGGGGAGAGGAGCTGCTTGATTTTGGGTTCCAGACTCTTCTTCCATCATACCTAAGGCCAGTCCCAGTTGTGTCCCTTCCTAAGGATGGATTTGAGCCAATGAAGAATTCTTTTTTATTAAAACTAGCTTAAGCTTGGTTTCTGCAACTTAAAAAAAAACAAAGAATCCTGCTGAGAACACTCTACTTGTTCTAATTTTCACTCCGTCATGTTATCATGTCTGTCGGTTTGCTTGTCTAGGATTTATGAGTGGTTATAAACACATGTGCTGAAGGCAGAAAGACTGGGCGTCGAATCCTAGTTCCTCCACCTATTAGTTATGTGGCCTGAGCAAGCACATTACTTCCATGAGCTTGTCCAATCTGATAAGTGGGGTACTGCTACTCCCACAAAGGGGGTTATAAGAGTTGAGCAAAGAATGTGTGTAAAGTGCTGAGTACAATGCAAATTTAGCTTAGCACTCTATCAATAATAGCCATGATTATCATCATTATTCAACCCTCCTTGCCATCTAACCACAATTTATTCATTTCCCAACTCCATGCTGGCTAAGCCATTTTTACTCACTGGGCCACATTATACCTGTGCCACTGGGAGCCGGTGGATAAGTCTCCCCAGGGGTAGGAATCTATCTCAGTCCCTTAAATGATAACTTAGTATTGGAATCCCAACGAAAGTTTGGAATTGGATAGCCGGTCTGTACTCCCAAACAAACAACAACGAAATGGTCCTGCTGCTTTCCATGGTGTAAACACTCTCACCGCGGCTGATTGCAAGCTAGCAATGCGATGTCACTGAAGGCGGAGTTGAGAATGTGCGCAGTTGGCCCGTGAGCAGGAGCTGGCCAGCTCCAGCGACCACTGCCTATGCAGATGGAATTTCTCCAAGGAGACACCAGCAGAGAAAGCTTTCCAGCACAGGCCCGCTAGAGCAGTGAGTAACATGGTGTAGTGTGTCTTCCACTGAATTCTCTTGAAGGAGAGTCTGAAATGGATTTTTGCTCGACTGACCTATGGGGTGACTTCTTGGGTGAAGACTGTTAGCAGGTGAGAGAAGCAGAATAGGACAAGGGAGAAAGTTAAGCAAAAAATGTGGGTTCAGCTGAAGTCTAGACTCAGTCTGATCCCACAGAGAGCATTGGGGCAGCATCACCACTGCGTAGTTATCCCAGCCTGAGGTAAGGGAGGAGGGTGGGTAACACACCCCAGCTGGTCTCATTGGGCACAGGTTGTGTTTGGGGAGGGTCTAACTTCCCAGGCATTTCCTGGGAAGAAAGTCCTATGAGCTGCGGGGAAACCTCAGAGCGGGCAGCTGTGTCCTGTGAGCTACCCAGCTCTTACATCACTCAGCCAATGAGGGCACCAGCCAGACAAGGGACCTCCAGCTGGGGTCCCCATATCACTATACAGGCACAAGGCTGACAATCATTTTTACGAGGAAGAGGATGACGCTGGCAGCGGCAGAGAGGGTGGTGGCAAAATCGGGCTGTTTGGATCGGCTTGCTGGTGGGGTCTTGATGGTCACTGGTGGTGTGGTGGCCATGTTGGCAATATGGGGGGTAACAGCAGTGGTCAATGGTGGTGGTGATAATGGTACTCGTGAGGGTGACGGTGAATATGACAAAGGTGTCCTGCTTCTTCAAGGCTGTCTCTTTCTGGTCCGTGTTGTATTTCTACAATGGGCCGGGGAAGGAAACAGCTTAGAATTCCATCTTGTCGAGACCATTGCATGAGAGCCTGTTGAGATTGTCCAAAGACAGTCATTTCCCAAGTGAAGTCCCACTATGTGTGTGTGTTTTCTGTCAAACAATGCACACCCCCTGGGGCTGTAATCTGTTGTTTGCCACTAACCGTCATGGTTCACCGTGAACGTCAGCGGCGTGGTGACTTCAGGCTTCCTGCTGGGTCTAACCTACGAGCAGCTTAACACGCCAACGTTGTGCCAGGAAGCCCTGGCGTGTGCTGGGAAGAATCCACGCTGCACTCAACGTGCAACTGTTGTTTTCAGCTAGAGTCTTGCTGGTGAGGATGAGGGCAGAGTGACTGTGATGTGACTAAGCAGGTCCCGTGCTGGTGGGGAGTGTGTGGGGGAAGCATCTGCAGAGAGGGCCCCTTGGACCTACCTCGGTTCATGCTTAGCACCCCCACCATCTCCCTCCCCAGAGGAGGCGGTGAGGCAGGCTGGGGGCGCACTCTCGCCTCCGAGTATCTATCACACTATGTTTTCAACAAAATAACTCTCTACCTAAAGGTTTTCCGGGAAAGATCAAAAGTGTGTTCATTCAACACTTTCGTGCTGAGCATCTAGTACGAGCCATGCACCAGTCTAGGTGCTGAGGGAGGGAGGAGACCAATTCCCTGCCCTTAAGAGCTTATATTTTAGTGGGTTTAAACATGCGATACTGTCAGCACACACAGATGAGGAAACAGGCTTAAGGGGAGGACAGCATGAAGGGCAGAGCTAAGATTTCAACTAAGATCAGTCTGTTCCCCAGAGCCAAGCCCTTGACTGATTTTATCTGCAACATCTGCAGTGGGCTTTTTGCTTTGTTTTGTTTTGATTTGTTTTTGCCACCCAACATCCTCAATCCTCAGATGCTCCAGGAAAACCACACTTCCCAACACTTTCTAGAAAGACTGTCGGCCAAGGCACTGGCCCTCCTCTCTGGGCAGCGTGGGGACAGGACCTCATCTCCCACCGCACAGGCTCTGCTGTGCTACATGGCCCAGTCAGAACCACAGTTCTCTGAGTCCAAGTGGGTCATTCAGCCTTCCCTGCAATTCTGTGAGCCATCTCACATTCTTCCCCCACATTATTTTTGTCTATAGAACCCACTCGGTTGCATCCACATAACTGGGCAGACACATGCTTGCCTTGCCCTCTGAGCCCCGATTTGGACCTCAGATACATTGTCTTCTGCTGATTAGAAGGTATAACGCCCACCTTCTAGGCGGCAGGAGGGAAGGCGACCTTGTTTCCTGAGCAGGTCTTGCCAGAGCCCCATTTATAGCCCTTCCTCAGACCCTGCCTCCAAAAGAAGCTTCCCCATTCCTCACTGGTGCTGCCAGACATGCAGAGGCTGCTCACTCAGCAAAAGCCGTGGAGGAGCCTGAGCTATATTTGAACTTCCCGAAGAACACACAGATGCAGCTCCTGGGCTCTGGCTGGCCGAGGAGAGCGTAATTAACGGCGGTCTTCTTCAGCGCGTGGACGGAACAGGTGATGGTTCAGCAAGTTCATAATCGCAGTCACAGCCAATCCCTCTTCCCCCGGGCCTATTTTTGGGTCACCCCAGGTGCTTATTAAGACATGTCAGGGCTACAGGGCAGTGCAGAGAGTTGCTTTTTGGTTTTTTTGGTTGTTTTATTTTTGAGAATTTAGGATACATTGAGTTGTGTGTAACAGAAAATTGAATAGTTTGAAGTTTTACACACATAACAAGAAATCTAAAGTAGGCAGTCCAGGCTGATATAGAGACTCAAGGAAATCACTCAGGACCAAAGTTCTTTCTATCTTCCTGCTCTGCAACCCTTAGCAGGGAGCTCTCACCCTCCTAGTCACAAAGTGGCTGCTCCACTTCCAGAAATCTCAACTACATTCCAGGTAGGAATGAAAGCAATGGCAAAGAGGAAATGGCATGCGTCTGTTGAGATCCCTGCCCCTTTGTATGAGTAGGACAATAGATTCCCAGGAAGCCTCATCCAAATTTCCACTTACATCTCATTTTTCAGATGACCACACCCCAGCTGCAAGTAGGGGAGGAACCTTCAAGCGGACACATTTTATCTAACAAAATTGGGATTCTGTTACTAAACAAGGGAAGAATCCATACTGGTTAATCAACTGGTAGTCTGTTGCAGAGGATGACATGGTTCCCTCCCTCCGGTGAGGGAACCCCCTGAGGGGCTGAGTCCAAGGTTCTCAGGAACACAAGAGTCAGACAGACTTCCAAACCCAAATGCGGGAAGTTAGAGAGCACTGGCCCAGATCACCTCACCCTCATCCTCATCATAAGCTACAGAGAAAACAGGAGCGAGGTAGTTAGGTCCTTTGACCTATCGCCTTTGGTGGCGTTGACCTCAACCATCAGAAAGGTAGATGAGCTTATCAAAATGTTGACAGACAGTCCAGTGTTAAACCCCAGCTCTGCCCAACACCAGCTCTATGACTGCGGGCAAATCACCTAACTTCTCCAGGCCTCTCAGTTTTCTCCACTGTAGGAAATGAGGATGATGGCTTGCAGTTTTGTGTGGCTCAAACAAGACTGAATATATAAATTGCACACTGTTGTAGGTTTCCAACAAATGGGAACTATGATTGGTTTAATTACCTCATTTTCTAGATGGTGAAAAGGGGAAGCAAGAAGACCTCAGTCACACAGCCAGAGAGACGGAGCTGGGACCACAGCCCAGCCTGAGGTGTGTTCCGTTTCACCACTGCCACTCCCTGGTTAAAAAAAAAATTAGTAGCTTTCTCCAAGTGTGAAATGAGGCCTCGATAGTGGAACAAAGCAGCTGGTTCTGGATTTTATTTTTTAAAAAACTGTGAACAAAGTGCTTTCAGATGCTTAGCATGCCGAAAATTAAGCAGAAAAGGTAGCGGGCCGCTACCTTACCTCCTGGTGAGTGAATCTTTGTGATTAGTACTTATCGGGGGCACTAGTCCACCATATCGATGAAGTGGTGAAGGCCATGCCTAATGGCAGGAGCTAACATTTACTGAGCAGGCATGTTAGTTTCCCACTTGCTGTTAACAAATTAATGCAAATTTAGGAGAAACACTTTTGTTGGCTTGAAACAACATACGTGTCTGCTCACACTCCTGGGGGTCGTGTCGGCAGGTCTGTGTTCCTTCTGGAGACTCCAGGGGAGGGACTATTTCCTTGCCTTTCCCAGCTTCTAGAGGCTGCCCACATAGTTTGGCTCAAGGTCCTTTCCTTCAGTTTTCAAAGCTGCATCATAGCATCTTTAGACCTCTCTCCTCCTGATCCACCTCCTGTTCCTCCCCTTCTCCTCCCCTTCTCACTGCCCATCCCCTCCTCTGCTTTCATTGTCACATCTTCTCAGGCTCTAATCCGCCTGCTTTCCTCTTTTACTTACCAGGACCATGTGATGACATTGAATACACCTGGATAATCTCCCCATCTCTAAAGCCTTAAATTTACTCACATCTGCAAAGTCCCTTTGCCAAGAAAGGCAACACTCTCCGGTTCTGGGATTAGAATGCTGACATCACTGGTGGGCCATTATTCTAGCTGCCACAAAAGCTGATCATGTACCTGGTTCTGCTGTAAATGCATATAATCCTCCTGACAAACCTATGAGGTAAATACTAGGATATTGCCCATTTCCAGGGACAAGCTGTATTTGTTTCCTGTTGTTGCTACAACATTACCACAAATTCAGTAGCTCAAACAATCCAAGTTGATTACCAAGTTGTGAACACATCCTACACAGACCTCGCGGGGCTCAAGTCAAGGTGGCAGCAGGCCTGCAATCCTTTCTGTCAGTCTAGGAACAAAACAAGAAAAATCCATTTCCTTGCTTTCCTAGCTTCTAGGGACCCCTGCAGTCCTTGGTGTGTGGCCCCTACATCTACAAATCCAGCAAAGATGAGCTGAGTCTTAAATCACATCGTCACCACCATTCTTCTTATCACACCCCCTGCAACTACTCTTCTGTCATCTTTTACCACCTTTCAGGACCCTGTGGTTATATTGGACTCATCTACCTTAAAGCCAGCTGATAAGCAACCTTAATTACCTCTTGCCACTTAAGCTACCTTATTCACAGGTTCAGGATTAGGATGTGGCCACTGGGGAGACCATTATTGTGTCCACCACATGGCCAAAGACCTGGAGAGGTGAAGTAATTTGCCCAAGGTTCTAGAAAAAGTCAGGGCCAGATTGAATGCAGGCTGTCTGGTTCAGTGCCCAGAACACCAACCCTTCCACCGCACTTCCTCTCGCATTTCCCCTTCACAACACCCCACGCAGTGAACAGGTGAAGATGTTCTGACTCTTGGGGAGGATGGACTTGTCCAAAGTTCACACAGCTGGTGGAAGTAGAACCAGGTTATGCAGACACAGCTAACAGATGGACTCAAAGCAAAAGTGTGAAAGAAAACGGCTGATATGAGGTTACAGCCAACATCCTTAAACCAAGATTCAAACATTTTATTCAACTGACAGTTCTTTCCCAGAAATCCAACACACCCAGCTCACTCTTTCATTTGTTTCAGGCCATTTATCAAATGTCAGCTACTCAGGGACACCCAGACCCCTGTATCCAGAATAGCAGTTCTCAGATACCTCTACCCTCTGGTCTCATTTTAATTCTCTTATTGTTTGACATAATTAAATAATTTCCTGTTTATCTGTGGCCTCTGTACCAGAATGAATGCTGCATGAGAGCAGGGATAGGTCTGATCTGAGCGCTGCTGACGTCCCAGGGCCTGACACGTAATAGAGCCCTTGACATTTTTATTAACTATAAATGAATGAGTGATTGGTTCCAATCCCAAGAGCTTCATCAATGAGCTTTAGAATAAGCAAATGGTATCATTGGCTGTTCTCTTGGGTTCTTGGTGATATTTCAGTTAACAAAAGGCTTTCACAGATCTGAAGGTTAGATGAGGCATAACTCATGGTCTCTAGACTGTCATCAGAACTATAGAGAAAGCTTGTTCAAAATGCCAGTGGCAGTACCCAGTTCTCCTACCCCTGGAGTTTCTCACTCTCTTGATCTGGGGAGGAGTCTGGATAGAGGTTGGTATTTTCAAAGCTCTTCAAGTGACGCGAACATGGCTCCACAGTTGGTACTGAAACCCCAGAGGCCCTAAAACAGTCTCTGGGACTGCTGTCTGAACCTCGACTGCTTTGGAGAATACTGATATTGGAGTCCCACCCTGAGGTTTTTACATCATTGAGACCAGGTTGAGGCCTAGACATTAGATGCTTCATTTTGGTTATTATATGTTTCAGCTCCAGACTTGCAGTTTTGTTTATTTTCATCATTTCTATCTCTTTTGGTAGAATATTGATATTTTCATTTGTTCATACATTATCTAATGTTTTTTAGTGCTTTGTTCTTGGTTTCCTTTAGGTCACAAAGTATATTTAAGACACCTGGTTTAAAGTCTTGGACTAGTAAGTCCAATGTCAGGGCTTCCTTGGGGATAATTTCTGCCAATTTATTTCGTTTTGGCTGGCTCAGTCTTTCCTGTTTCTTTGTATGCCTTGTGTTTTTTTCCCAGAGACTGGACACTTGAGTATCAGAATGCGGTGACTCTGGAAAGCAGAGCCTCCCTTCCCCGGGGCTTGCTGATCTTGGCTGGTGAAGGCTGCGGTCATCCATTTGTTTAAGATTTTTCCAAACTGAGCTGCAAAGACTGAATCCTTTGTCAGACGCCAAGAGAAAACTGGCACTCCCACTGTGCCCTGTGCCAGGATGCAAAGGGCAGGCGTGTGGGCAGCTTTTGACCGGGAGAGATGCCACGGGGCCACACTAAGGGGCAGGACTACACGGGAAGGAACTAGCAGCCACATGGGGTGAGTGGGGGAGATGAAATCCTGCCATTTGCAGCAACATACATGACCCTCCAAAGATCTCATCGAAATGACAAAATGAACACCAGAGTACCAATAAACTTTATCAAAATAGTAATGCCTACCCTTAGAATTACACAGTATTTAATCATTATCTCCAACCCCATCCACTTCCAGCTCTAAAGAAAACTTCCATACAAGGGTTCTTCACGTTTCTTATACCGTCACCCCCTTTTCATGAGGCCTCTAGACCTCGTCTCAGCTCGATATATGTAAGTAAATTCCAAATATAGAATTACAGAGATCATTTATATTGAGATGTCGTCATCAAAATATTTTAAAAAGAAACCTGTCACACAGTAACATGTGCTCCTGTATTAGATTTAGCAATGCATCTCATAATCACCATGATTTCCGAGTCATGATGAGCATACATGATATTTTGTGATAAGTTCAACAACAGCACTGTGATAGGAAAATAACTAGTTTCTCTTGGTGATGAAGTCACGGAGACTGTGAAGAGGATATTGGTTTGTTACGCTCATACATGAAGAAAATGCTAAATCTATGTTGAACTTGGTGAAAATAAAGACCACGTCATAGAACTCCAAATTTAATAGGTGCTTGCATAGGTCTCGCTTAAGTCAGCTTATCGGGCTCTTTGCTCTCTTTCTCATTCACATCTATCTCAAGTGGAGGGTGAACCTTGGTCGTCTGATCACCTGAGTGGAACTGAGAAACTCCTGGGAAGCCGTGTGCACACAGAGGCCTGATAAACGAGGACTTCGGTGTGATTACCAGATTGATTGTTGAGAGGAGAATTTCATTCATAGAGACAGCCCTTTTTGGCACCCCTAAATTGCACTGCTGAGGTGACCTCGTGGCAAGCTCGTCGCCCCCAGAGTTCTGGAATGGGTGTGAGAAGATTGAGGGCAGACACCCTCTGTCTCCCACGAGAACTCGGCGGGGCCCTGATCTCGTGGCTTCCAGGAATGCTTGCTGGCCTGCCTGCAAGGCTGAAGGACCTGCAAAGTCACTTCTGTCTGCAGCTCCTGGATGCAGACCAGTGAGCCCCCTCCCCCAAAGTCCTTCAACAACTCCTTTATGGATTTTTTTCTTCTTTCTCTTACTCAGCAATTTTAACCAGCCCGAGGACCAAATGCTCAGCTCTCAGATCGATAACACTTGGAAGGCCTGCAAGGGCTCTGGGGAAGCAGCCTGCTGCCCCTGCAGAGGAGGCACTTCCTTCCTGACTCAGTTGTACTCAAATCGAACCTCTCCTGCTTTACTAAGGCGCCTCCTTCAAGAACGTGCGTGGACACCAGTCCAGGAACCAGTGCTAAACAGGGCTAAAACTCACATTTTTGATGCTCAACACCCAGTTTTTAGCATGGACTGGAAATTTAATTTTTTTAATGTAATTTCTTTTTTTTGTTGCTTCTTAGACCTGATGTTTTAGAAAGGATTCCAAACTGATCTTTGAAATGTTCAGTCAGCATGTGTTGACAAAGAAATGGAGTTAAAAATTATGGAATAGTCAGCACAAGGTAAATGGTTGATGAAGGAGAATCAAATGAGATAAAGCCCGTGAAACTGATGTGTACGCTATAAACAGTGACAATTGTGACGGAGCTGGACAGACTGCAGCTTACCCACTGACGCCATCTGCTGGCAATAAGTCAGCACAGCAGGTCCATGTCTGTCAGAGTCGGGCAATAGGACTAAAACTTTTGGAAAAGCAGGCAAAGGGCTGAGTAAAAAGCGGAAAATACATTTCTGAAAAATCTAACATGCACCAGAGACCATGATAAGTGATTGACAAGTATTATTTTCCTTCATCCTCACTGCAACTATCAGAGGCAGATATCATTATCTTTCCAACTCTTACTTCATTCAGTCATTGGTTACTCTCATTAGAGCAGGACAAGTTCTTAAGATGGACTCAGAGGTGTCAGCAGCTCAAACTCCCAGCAACGGGGAATGTGTGCCTCTCCTGGAGTGAGGGGTTGAGTGGCATGACAGTGTCCACTCCAGAGACCGTTTTCCTGCACTACGTCCCCTGCATTGCTGCTCCAATAAGGGGAATGGCGGGTAGGTAGAGAGCCATGGGTAGTCATGGGGTAGGAGTTAAAAAATGAAAAAGTTTCTGTGCCCCATACGCCCAATGACTCTGTGACCCAGGCCTTGTCTGCTATCCATTTGCAATAACTGATGCATTTTGGGCAATTCATGCAGAGACTATGAATTGTTTTACGGGTTCCAAACCATTAAATAAACTGCAGTCATTAACTAGCCAGGTAAGAGATTCATGACAGATTCCTTATTCCTTCAAATAAGAAATGGCAGAATTGAGGGCCATGGATTAACTAATGTATTAGGACAACATACTTTTTAAATCACTTTGTGATAAATTGTTTAAAAACATTTAACGCCCTCCCCTATGCCACTCCTATTGGAGGACGGGGGAGTGGGGGGGGGGCAGAGGTGGTATTGGGCTTGATCATGTAACTCCTCTAGTCCAGTACAGAGTCATAAATACTGTTCTACCTGGTGACATTAGGCTTGGTCAGGTGACTTGTTTTCCCAATGGGATGTTAGCAGTTTTAACATAAAAACTTGAAGAGTAATTGCACAGTTATCTTGTCCTCAGTTGCTTCTGCTATCCCAGAGAACATGTCCTGGTTGGCCTGCTTAGGAGGTCTAAGGAAGATGAAAGTCATGCCCTACTGAACTCAATGCTCAGAACTATTCATGAAAGAAAAGGGTTGCTATTTTCATACCACTGAGTTTGGGGATGGCTTATTATTCAGCAATAGCTGACTGATACACCTGCACAAGGTGACTGAGGATGACATAAATGGATGGCAAGAGTAATTTCCACTGTATATGATTTCTCCTTAAGAACTGTCTTAATACCTCTGCATATAGAATGGAACTTAAATATGGAAAACATTGGGCCAGGTGACAAAAATCATGAAATCTCTCCCTTTCCTCTATAAAGCAACAAGAAACTCCAGGGTCCACAAGCCATCAGAAAACAGGGCTACAGAATATGTGCAATGCCCCAAAAGGTAAAACTCTATTTTCTACTAGATAAGGAAGATTCTCTCTGAGGGAAGAACCTGCATCATGGAGTTCAGAGGACAGAGACAGTCCTCCCAGGAAGCAGAACTTACTTGCCTACCAGAGAAGGATGTCTGTCCATCCAGTTCACAGACTTTGAAATGCAATTAGAAGTCATCTCCCTTGTATCCAGGCATATGGTCTCTGAACAAACATTGCTAAACTTCCCAACACCTCATAACTAAGTATGGCCACATAACTGTGTTCTGTTCAATAGGATATAAATCAGATAATCAAATAACAGATTCTAGAATCTCCATTAAGAGCTGGCTTGTACCCCAAACTGCCACCTTTCCACCTAGTCTTTTCTTCCTTCTGGCTTGGATGCAGGTATAGTCACAGGAGTTGGAGCAGCCATGGTCCATTCTGGACCATGATGTGAGCTTGGAAATAGTAACTATGCAGAATGAAGGAACAAGATGAAAGGAGCCTAAGTGTCAGAAGATTTCATGGCAAAAACCACCAAATGACTCACCAAATTTCCTATATATGTAATTTTTACATGAGAGGAGAAATAAATGACTTCTCACTCATTAAAGTCAATGATATTTGGCATCTGTTATTCATAGACAGATCCAACTCTCTTATACAAAATCCAATTGTTGGTAATTCATATCCCTATATTTAATTAAAAGGAAAGAGATTTTCTTTTATTGCTTAATAGAAACGATAACACTCTCTAAAAATTTGTTTGGAAGTAGATCAATGTGCTGGAGAAAAGATTAAGAGTTAGACGATCCAAGCTCCAGATCCAGCACTGTTAGTGATAAACTGTGTGATCTTTAGTAAAAAGGGAGGGTTGGAGGAGGAAGCAGAGTCATCAATCAACATAGGAAGGAGTGTTTAATTTCACTATTAATACAGAAAATGCAAATTAAAACAAGTAGATACAACTTCACACCAATTAGACTGACAAAATCATAAAAAAAATCCAGGTACTGGTGTGAATGTGGAGAAAATAGGAACTGTCCATACAGTGCTGGTGCGCATATCACTTGGCACAATTGATACAAGCTAAGTAAGCATTTGTGGGGAAGCTGAAAAAGTGCCTGTGCTGTGATCCAGCAGCTCAGCTTCTGAACATATTCCTCCAGAGACATTCTTGCGTGTGTGCCATGAGATGCTCCAGGACATTCACTGCAGCACTGAGAAACAACTTACAATCTCAATGTGTATTACAGGAATAAATACATATATTGCAGTACGTTCAGGCAATGGAGTAATAACACAACGGTGAAAATGAACCATATATATGAGTACGTGTATGTTTAGGTCTTGAGAACCTAAATGCTGGGTAATAAAAGAAAAATACACAAGGATTTTTACAATAAGATAGCATTTCTGAAATTTTTTTAATCCCACAAATAAATCCCATGTGTTGTTCATGGATAGATATGTGCTCATGTGGTAAAAATATTAAAATATGGTGGAAAAGATACATTCCCAATTTGTGATGATGATTCCCCGGGAGAAGGCTATGAAGTGATCTAAATGTTCTACTTTACTATTTTAACAAATTAGAGGCAAAAATCAAGAGATTTGTTACATTACTCTTTTCTGCTTTGGTATGCTTCAACTTTTAAATACATAAATAACAATGAGAGAGTTGGAATAGAATGATATCCAAGGCTTCATTCAGTCCTAAGCTTATATGTTCAAAACATATGCAAAGCAGGGTGCAATGTAAATATGAGGTTCCAATTCCAGTTCACTTACAGGGCTTCCAGTTATGAGTGGCCAATACTAATACTAAGATATTTTTGCAGAAAAGGAAGATTCAACACTATAATTATGTAAAAACGATATCCATTTCTAAAGTTTCATGTATTCTACCAAACTATGGGGGAATTTTCATTGTCACTCCCCAGTCAAGTCAGGCTCGGCCACATGATGTGCTTGGATCAAGGAAACATGAAAGTGACAGACTTTCAAGCAGAAGTGCTAAGACATTCTACCATCCTTTCTTCACCTGCTGCAATGAAATTACCATATTCCAGGTGCTTCTTCAGCCGATGTCCAGACAAGCAGCTGAAGCCAACCCATGACAAACATGTAAGGACCAAGAAATAAACTTGGTTTTTGTAAGGCACTGGGATGTAAGAATGCTTGTTACTGAAGCATAACCTAACTTACCATGACTAATATTGCTGCTATATATTCATATCTGGTCACTTTCTGCAGAGGAGAAATGGCCCTGGGGAGATAGGACCACAGGGGACTTTAGTTTTTCATCTTCAATATTTCAGTTTTCTTACAGTGAAAATATATTCATGCATCACCATGTCATAAAAATACATTATTTAAAATGAATACAGCAGGTGTTTTCTTACTTAAAATTAAAAGCTAAAAAATATCATTCTTAAAATATACACACAAACACCCAATAAATTAATAGTTCTTTTTACCCAGCTGGCACTCTGAGGAAGAAGACTGGAGGCGGATAGCTCTGTGAACTTTCCAAGGCTAGCGGAAGTGCTGGAGCGTGACGACATCTTGCCACTTTCCCTTCAGGCAGAAATCTGCAAAGCCTAGACATACTGTGAGACTTATTTTGGGCTAAGCTAACATGGAACTGAAGTAGATTCATAACGTTTACATTAATGATGCCTACCTGTGGCCTCATTTACATGAGAACAAAGGTGGTTATATGACCAAGATTCAATTCAGTGAATTTGGAGAATCCTTGACACAGACGACTCTTGTCTGACAGCTAGTGAGAGTTGCGGGAGCCCCGTTTCTGATTACACCTACAGAGAGCTCTGAGTTAGGATTTTTTAGCCCTGTTCCACTAAAACGAAGTTAAAATTTGGGGGGTAGATATCAAAGATCTCATGCAAACTAACATCTCAGAAACTATCCTGCAATTTCAGCATCTGATTCAAGCCAAACAATGGCCCTCTTGTCCTTGAATTTAATTTTTGAGCCAAATGTCCATGGTCAGACTGTCCTGTTCAGTGCACCGTATCCTGTGTGGGGGAGGTATAGGGGCAGCAGCAGGAGAAGCAGTAGCAAACCTAACTTCCAATCCGAGCTGTGGTGACTGTGAAACAAAAATTCCACCTCAATTTGATAAATTCAACTTGTCTAATGAGTTTGCAGGCACCTAATTCCTTGTATTAAATACCTTTCTGCTTAAAATAGCTATAATGGTTTCTGCTTCTGTCTCTGAAATCTGAATAAATCCAGGTTGAAATATATGTTTAGAAAATGGACTCTTAACACAAAAAGATGACAAATAAAAGAGAGGGAAAACAATGATATTAGAAAATAATGGTAAGAGCTGAAATATCTGAGTAACTGGTGTTTCAGAAAATGAGGAGATGAAGGAAGGAAATCCTTAAAGAAAGCATTCACATAAATATGCCAGAACTGAATTTTCAGACAGAAAAGTTAGTGAAGAACAATTAGACATTGAGTCTCTTGATATGCTGCAACAGAAAATATACAGTCCTACCTGTAAAATATCATTGTCCACAACTGAACTGGAATCTAAGTCTCGGTTTGAAGTGCCAGATTACAGGACATTCAAGGGATGGTGTCACATTTTTTAAATACCACAAATTAGCCAAATTCAAATTGTGAGAAACTTTAGAGCACAGTTTACCCAATTAAATCGATTGTAGGAAAAAAGGAGTAGGAAGAACTGTTACAGATTAAAAAACAGTTGAGAGATTAGCAACTAAAAGTGATCTTCGAGGCTTGTTGGATTGTGATTTAAATAAACTGATGTGAAAAGACATTTGAGATCATGAGGGAAAACTGTAACTGGATTGCTTATTATAAGATGAGTAAGGACTTACCGCTAATTTCCTTCAGTGTGATAACAGGGTTGTGAATATATTATTTTTGAAAACACTGTTAACTGTTAAACCCACATACTAATGTATTTACAATGGCAATGATACAATGTCTAGGATTTGCTCTAAAACAGTGCTGCTTCAAAAGTGTAAGGGTTAGATGGCCTATAAACTAGGCAATGTGTACATGGAATTTGTTGTGCTCTTCTCTTTACTTCTGTGTTTGTTTGAAAATGATCATAACACAAAGTCAAAGAAAGAGAGGAAAAGGAGGGAGAAAGAAAAGAAAGGAAGGAAAGCCATTAGGTATCTCAAGAACATTAATCATGAAATTTCAGAATACTGTGAACAAAAAGAACTTGATTCTTCGTAAGAATTGCAGAGGCATGAGATTTCACAATAATATGGATCCTAGAAGAACAATATCTTCAAATTTTTGAAAAGGTTATTTTAAATCCAGAATCTCATAATCTGATATAAAATCTTATATTTTATCAGTCAAGCATGAAGGTAGAAAAATATTTTTAGATTGAAAAGATTTCAGTAAATTTACATTAGATGCATTCTTTTGAAGTATGTTGCTAGAAGGTGTTCCCTCACGAAAATAATGAAATAGATGTTTAAAAAGAGAAGGTCTAAGGTCCAGAAAACAGACAGAAGCGAATGATATCCCCAGGAAGGTAATGGAAGGGATTCCATGGTGAAGGCTTGTAGGAAACCTAAGGAGCTTTACAATGCTGAGAACAGATGTGAAGACTATTCCACTAGAAAGGACTTTCTGCGGGAGTCAGGATTTTTGTCTCTCTTCTAAACTGCTGTAACCTGAGGATCTAGAACACCCCTATGTACATAAAAGGTAAATATTTGTTGAATGAATTATTGTACTGGGGAGAAACTGTAGTAGACAGAATGGTCCCCTAACCATATCCACACCCTGATACCTAGAACCTGTGAATGTGTCATTTGACAAAAGGGAACTGTAATTGAGTTTATTTTGTTGTTGTTGTTTAAGGAGAGGAAGGAAGGAAGGGAGATGAGGAAGAACCACTTAAGGGAAGAAGGAAGGGAGGAACGAAGGGGAGGAGGAAGCATCTTTATTTAGTTGTTTATTTTGGTTTTCCTTGTCCCAGGTTTTAAACCTAGGTCCTTGGGCTTAACCTGGTCCACAGGCCAGCATCTCAGTTACCTGAGCCACAAGAGCGTGCCTCAGAACAGCTATATTAATTCTTGTCACAGCAGGCTTCAGAATAAGGAAATATTAGGGGCAAAGACAGGCATTACCTAATGACTAAAGGGTCAATTGTCCAAGAAATTATAACAATCTTTTTTTATGTATGTACTAACAATAGACCATCAAAACACAGGAGGCAAAGATGTGTAGAAATGGTACGCCCTGGTGGAGCAGGGGTTAGGTCAACCGCCCCTAAAGGAGCAAGTCACATACCCCTGGGTTGGAGTCCTGGGTCTGGGGAAAAACAACCAGTGTGAACAAGTGAATAAAAAAATAAATATGCTTCTTCTTTTCTCAAAAAACCCCCCAAAAAACGTGTATAACTGCAAGGAGAAAGAAACGAATTCCTATTAGACTTTAACATACTATTACTAACTGACCTCAGCAGGCAGAAAATTCATTAAGAACAGAGTTGAACCAATCAGATAATCAATAGGATCTAATATCTTTATAGAATACTTCATCCCCAAGCAGCAGAACATACATTCTTCTCAAGCTCATATAGAACATGTGCATTCTGGGTCTTAAAATACATTAACACATTTAAAAGACCAGAAATCATACAAAATATAACACAAAAAAATTAAACTAGAAATCAATAATGGAAAGATAGCTTTAAAAACCCTCCCAATTTTGGCATTTAAATATTTGTAAATGACACATTGGTCACAAAAGAAATCAGGAGATTTGAAAAAAATTAAATAAAAGAAAATAGTACTTCTTAAAATTTGAGAAGCAAAAAAGCAGCAAAAGCAACTCAGAGAAAACTTATAGCACTGAAATGCATGCACTGGAAAAGAAGTAACGATATTAATCCAAGTTTCCACCTTAGAAAATTAGAAGAAAAGAGGATTGGGATAAACATAAAGCAAGCAGAAGAAAAACAAAATTTAGAACAGAAATCAATGAAATAAAAAATAGAATATCAGTAAAGAAAGCAGATAATATCACAGCTGGTTCTTTGAAAAGGTCAGGGAAATTGATAAACCTTTGACCAGTTTAACAAAGGAAAAAAGAGAGAGGACACAAATAATATTAAAAATGAAAGAAAGGTCATCACTACTGAGAATATAGACATTAAAATTATAATAACGGAATATTTATAGATAATTCTGTAACCACACATTTATACTGTTGATGAAATGTATCAATTCCTTGAAAGACTAAAACTATCAAAACTCACAAAAGGAAGAAAACCATCTGAAAAGGTGTATACTTCTTAAAAATTTAAATCAATAACTAATAACATTCAAAAAAATCAGGGTAAGGTGTTTTTACTGATGAATTCTACCAAACAATTAAGGAATAAATAATACAAGTCCTCCATAACTTCTTACAGAAAATAGCAATAGAGAGAATGATTCCTAATTCATTTTATGACTTTTACCCTAATACTAAGACCATGTAAAGATATTACAAGAAAAGAAAACAATAGACCAATTTCTCTTATAAATATGGGTGCAAAAATCCTCAACAAAGTATTAGCAAATCATATTCAACAATGTATAAAACAAACACACCATAATCAAGTGGGATTTATTTTAAGGAATACGAAGTTGGTTCAACGTTTGGAAATCAATTATTGAAATCCAACACAACAACAAGCTAAAGAGAAAAAAATGATATATGAATCCATGTAAAAATACTTTTGACAAAGTTCAACACCCGTTCATTATAAAGACTCAGAAAACTAGAACTAGAAAGGGAACTACCTACACTTGATAAAGAACATCCACAAAACCCTGCCATGTAGTACTTTGTGGTGAAAAATTAGATAATTTCTCTCTAAGAACTGGAACAAAGCGTTCTCTCACCACTGCCATTCAACATCACAAGCCTTAGCTAACGTAATACAACAATAAGAGGAAATAAAAAGGTATACAGATGGAGAATAAAACCGCCTTTTCTGCAGATGACATGGTTGCTTATGTTAGAGAACCCTAAAGAGTAGGTTAAAAACTCTTGTAATTAATAAGCAATTGCACTGAGTCTGTAAGATACAAGGTCAATATACAAATGTCAGCTACTTTCCTTATACCAGCATTTAACAAGTGGACTTTGAAATTAAAAAGCACAATGCCATTTACAAAAGTACCAAAAGAGAGAGACAAATAGGTACATGCTTTAGGTACGAATTCTTTTTTTTTTAAAGGACAGGTACAATCATTAATGAAAGTGAGAAGGCAGACAGGAAGAGAAAGGAAGAAGTATCTTTACTTCATTTCTATTTAGTTGGTCACTGTGGTTGTTTCGCCCCAGACCCAGGACTCAAACCCAGGGGTTTACGGCCTGCTCCTCTGGAGGCGATTGACCTAATTGCTACTCCACCAGGGCGCACACAGTGTGCCTAAATTTAACCAACTATATGAGATGCATGTGATAACTAGAAAACTGATGAAAGAAAACATAAAGAAATGGAGAAATGTTCCATGTTCATAGACAGAAAAATTCAATAGTAAAACAAAATCGTTTTATTAATGCAACTTTCATTTATAAAATATATAGGTTTAGATGCGTAGGTTCACTATTTATCAAATATAAAAATTCAATATTTTTAAGATATCGGATCTTCCAGATTCAATTATGGATTCAACACAATCCCAGTGAAAATCCCAAGCTATTCTGCACATGTCGACAAGCCTGGTCAGGTCTCTATGGAAAGGCAAAAGAACCAACGTGGCCAACACAGACCAGAAGAACAAAGTTGGAAGACTGACCATATCCAACTTCAATACTTAATGTTAAAAGCTACAGTAATCAAGATGGGGTGGTACTGGCATAAGAATAGACAAATAGATCAAAGAACAGAACAAAGAACCGAGAGACCCCCACAAGCACAGTCAGCTGGTATTTGAAAGACAATTCAATGGAGAAAAACAGTCTCTTCAGTAAGAGTTGCTGGCATAGCTGCACAGCCTCAAAACAATGAATCCAGACACAGAACTTCCACCTTCACAAAGGGGATCACAGACCTAAATTTAAAACACAAATACCCCAGACGACGACAACATCGAGGAAAATCTAGGTGAACTCAAACGTTACAGTGAGTTTTTCATACACCTAAAACACTACTCATGAAAGAAAAATTGGTAAGTTGGACTTCATTAAAATACAAACTCCTTGAAGTTTCTGGAACGGCTTTTATAGAGTAGATGGGGAAGCAAATCGAGGCCATTATTTGATTCGGTATAGCTTAAGTGACTGCCTTATTTAAGAAAGTCTAGTCAGCTGTTTATTATTAGTTGTACTTAAACTTCACTTTCTTGGACATGAGTGCATTTTTTTTAAGGAAAGGTACAAGTAGGAATGAAGGTGAATAGGCAGGCAGGTAGGAAGAGACAGAAGGAAGAAGCACTTTGTTTATTTTTATTTAGTTGTTCACACTGATTGTTCCCCCTTGCCCGGGTCTTGAACCCAGGGCCTTGGGATGTATATGGGACTGCTCCCGGGTGTACTAGACTCGTAGGCACCCAGGGGTCGCCCTGATAGGCTATGAGTGCATTCACAATTGACTGGTTTAAGTTTCAGTTTGCTTCTGCAGACTACCAAGGCATTAGAGCCATCTCAGTCTCATCGCCTCCTCCTTTACTTTGACAATGTCAAGATCAATACATAAGCATACATCAGTAGAGTACTTTCTTTATCTTGCTATCAAAAGTAAAATTTGCTGTTTCAAAAAATAAAATACAAACTCCTATTCTGCAAAGTCATTGTTAAGAGAATGAAGGATAAGCTGCAGACCAGAAGAAACTCTCTACAAAACGTGAATCTAATAAAGGACTGGCATGCAAAATATAAAACTCTATAATAAGAAAACTAACAACCCAGTTTAAAAATGGACAACATTAAAAAAGAAGGAACTCCTGCTATTTGTTGCAACATGGATGCACCTTAAGGACACTGCTAAGGAAAACAAGCCAGAGAAAGATAAATGCTTTCTGATCTCATTCATATGTGGAATCTCAAGAAGACAAGCTCATAGAAACAGAATAAGCTGGTGGTTGCCAGGGGCCGGGATAGGAAAAAAACGAAGTGATGTTGATCAAAGGGTACAACTTCTAGTTACAAGATGAGCACATTCTGGGGGTGTAATTAACAGCATGATAAAAATAGTTAATACTATATTGTATACTTGAAAGTTGCTTGAAAGAGGTTAGATCTTAAATGTTCTCATTCCAATAGCAACAACAGAAAAAGAGTAATTTTGTAAGATGACGAGTGTTTACCAATTCTTATTGCGGTAATTATTTCACTATCTATGTATATCACATCATCTTACTGAAAACCTAAAATGTACACCATGTTACATGTCAATTATATTTCAATAAAGCTGGGAAAAAATCAGCAAATGATCTGAATAGACACCTAACCCGGGAAGTGGTAAAGTGGCAAATAAGCATTTGAAAAGATGCTCAGTATCATGTCACCAAGGAAATGTAAGTTAAAACAATGAGATACTACTACACATTTACCATTAGTTTACTGTTACTATTACACACCTATGAGAGCATAGTCGAAATGACAATCAAAGCCAAACCAAACCAAAACCAACAACACCAAATGCTGGTATCTTATGGAGCAACAGAAACCTTTCCATTGTTGGTAGAAATGCAAAAAAATGGTACAAACTTTGGAAGACAGTTTGAAAGACAATTTCTTACCAAGCTAAACATAGTTTGAAGGATCCAGTAATCATGCTCCTAGGTATTTACTCAAATTAGCTAAAAACTTAACATCCACATAAAACCCTGCACGTGGTTGTTTATAGCAACTCTATTCATAATTACCCTGAATCGTGATGCCTCTCAGCAGGTAGATCTATTTCCTAGAGCTGTTGTAACAAAGCACTACAGATTGGTTGGCTTCAAACAACATTTATTCTCTCACAGTTCTGGAGGCTTTCAGTCTGAAAACAGTGTCAGCAGGGTCATGCTCTTTGCAACTCAGAACAGAACTCTTTCTTGCCTCTTCCTCTTTTCTGGTGGTGATTATGGATGCTCGGCATTCCTCAGCTTGCAGCTACATCACTCCAATTCCTGTCTCTGTCTGCTTTCTGTCTGTGAGTCTCTCTCCACATGGTATTTTCCTCTTTTTGTAAGGATACCAACCGTATTGTATTCAGGCCCACTCTAAAGACTACATCTTCACTTGATTAAGTCTGCAAAGACTCTTTTCCAAATAAGGTTATATTCACAAGTGCCAGGGATTATTTTGGAGGACAACTGTCAATTCCTAACAGTAAGTGAGTGGACAAACTCAGTGATAGAAAAGAATGAGCTATCAAGCCATAAAAAGACATGGAGTTACCTTAAATCATCTTGCTGAGTGAAGGAATCCAGTCGGAAATGGCTATATACTATCTAATTCTAATCACATGACAGCTGGAAAAGGCAAAACTAAAGAAAGCATTAAAAAAAAAAAAAAGATTGCCAAGGGTTGGGGTTAGGGTGTGAGGGTTGAATAGTTGAAGCACTAGGGATTTTTAGGAGTGAAACTGTTCTGTATAGCATAGTGGTGGATAGATGACAGTATGCGTTTGTCAAAATCCACAGAACAAAAAAAGACTGACCCCTATGTAAACTATGGACTTGAGTTAATAATAATGTGTTAATATTGGTTCATCAGTTCTAACAAATGTATCACACTAATGCTAAATATTAATAATATGAGAAACTGTGGGTGAGGAGAGCTTGGGTATATGGGAACTCTGTGCTATCTGGTTAATTTTTCTGTAACCCTGAAACTACTCTAAAAAAATTAATTTTATGAATTAAAGGAAATTCACTAAGGAATATAAGACTCAGGTGTTACCTCTTTCAGGAAATCTTTTCTGCTCTCCCACCACATTCCCAAGATGACTTAGATGCCCTTTTTCCAGGCTCCCAGAATTCCCTGGGCACATTACAGTCCATCCACCACATTGGATTTTAATATCTCTATTTCTTTCAGTTAATAACTGTGGCTTGCTGACCCCTGGCCTAGAATGCAGAGACAGTGAAAGGCACTATTCCATGCAACCTGTTAGCAGGCACCCAGGGATGCCTGGCAAAACAGACTTCTCTTCCCTCAAGGCACTGATGATGTCATTTGTGGTGTAATCATCATAAGTCCTCTGACCCACTAGGCTATTTTCTGGAAGAGGGCATAAGGCACACACATTTCCATTAAGTCTTATTTCAACCTGAGCAGTCTCTGGAGCCCCATGGAGAAGTTTTTAGAGTGAGAAACCTTTCTGGGATTCAAATCCCATGGTTTTGATGCCAGACCTACTGCTGTTTACACTATACAACACTCTCAACCTTGCTCTAATTAAAAGGTGATGTACAGGGGTCACTAGCACAAATGCCTATATGACACATAACACAAACCGGGAAAGCAGACTCAGGTCAGGAGGGGACCCTGGCACTTTGAAAAGTCCATGTCTAATCTGGAGCACAAAGGCCCTCCTTGGCTTCAGCCCGTTGCTGCCACACAGAAATGTGGATACAGTGCTGCTAGACAAGGCAGTGACACCCATTTCTGTTCACACAGGTATCTATAGGTCTTTAAAAAAAACGTTGGCAACTAACACAAGGGATTTAGCAATAATGGAGTGGCATATTGGAAGGGGAAGGAATCATCCAAATGAATTGGGGATGTTGATGATGGTGGGGAGATAAAGCAGTGAAAGGCTGAAGGAAAAGGGGAGCTTCTGGAAAATCTTGATTGTTACACTCAAGGACCTTACCAATTGCCTTCTAGGTGTGCGTCATCACCACAGAATTTAACCAAGAAAGGAACACAATTAGAACAGCATTTTAAAAAAATCATTCTGGCAGTTGATGAGGAACAGGGACCAGCGCAGGGTGATGAGTGAGAAGTCTATCCTTAAATTCCGGGTAAGAGAGAGATGACAAAGGCCTATTTACTTTGTTCTTTCTCCCACCAAATTGTAAACTCCCCCACGGCAGGGTCCCATCTTGTCTCGCTGCTGTGTCTCCAGCACTAAGCACACGGCCTGCCCAATAAATATTTGATGAAAAAATGAATGAAAAAGAGGGAAGCATTGGAGAACTGGCTTTGCATCAACTTGCCTTGCGAGGAGCAGAATGGTGACAATGGTGACAGCAGCAATAAGAATGAGGGGCCTCGTTCCTTTCCCTGAAGCTTCCTCTAAGAGGCTTGGGAAGGGAGTCAATGAAGAAATCATAGAACACAGGCGTCAAAAAGGACCTTCACCAGTTCTATTCCTGGCACTTCACGTGGCCTCTTCGGTCTACAAAAGGAGACAAGTACCTTGAAGAACTGACAGGAGAATTAAGCTAAAATTTAGGGATGAGTGATGCCTGTCCTTCCCTAGGTCCAGCGTTCCCAAAGCACACAGAAAAGGGAGGTGACCTCTGCCTCTGACCCTGGGAGGACTAGTGTTTGGGTCGAGTGCGAGCCGACGACCTCGGAGTCTCCGAGACCGGCCGGGGCAAGCTCGAGCCCAAGCAGAAGACAGCAGCCGCCCCTCAGGCCGCCCAACCCCAGACCTCGCCCAGTCCCCGCCGTTCTCAAAAGTCGCGTTTCTCGCACAGCCCCCAGCTCCGCCCCCTCCCTCCCCTCCGCTCCCCTCCGCTCCCAGCCCCATTTCCGCCCCCTCCGTTCCCTCCGCCCACCCCCTCCGCGCTCCCCGCGCGGACCCCCGCCCTCCCCCGCCCGCTGCGTCCAGGGCGCTGCTTCCTCCTCCCCCCGTCAGCGCCCGTCTCGGACGGCCGGGACAACCCCGTGCCCCGCTCGCCCAATGAGAAAGCGGCTCGGGAGCGGGGCGGGGCTTGGAGCGGAACGGAAGTGGTGACCGGAGCGGAAGTGGAGCTGCCGCCACCGCTGCCGCCGATTCCGGAGCCGGGGTAGCTGCCGCCGCCGCTACTGCAGCCGCCGCCGCCGTCGCCGCCGCCGCTGCTACCGCCGGAGGAGTGGGCTTGGGAAGGAAGCGGTCACCGCGCCAGGAGCTTTGCTCGCAATTGTCTTTGCCCCCTGCAGTCCTCCTACGGTGAGTGTGGTCGGGGGTCCCCCGTGGCCCCGGGGGTCCCAGCCCAAAGCTCCCCTCTGGCGACGGCGACAAGGACCCCCGCCTCCCGGGCGGGCCCCGGGGAGCAGCAGCGCGCGGCCTTCTCGGGCCCGTGTGGCCGCCTGCGGCGCGGCCCGGGCCTCGCGGCGGCCCCTCCCTATTTCCGGGGCCGGGCCCTTCGCCTCTCCGAGAAGCCCGGCCGCCTTCGGCGGCTGCAGTCACGTCGGGCGGGCGGGCGGGGCACGATTCTGTCCCGGGCTGGGAGGGACTGTCGAGCCACGGACCTCGATCCCCCTTCGCTACCCAGCACCGGTCCCGCGCGACCACTCCCAGCTTTTTGGGCGGCGAGAACTGAGCCTTTCAGCTCTGTCACCTTGCATCCCGGTTTCCAAAAATTTAAATTTAATCAAAACCGGACGAGTTCTCGAGCCTCGTTTATCCTGCTTCACTCCCCCTGGATGGGTAGGGGGTTTAACCTTGGAAGACAGCCGAGGGAAAACCCCCTCCCACTTTGCAGTAAAGCCATTTCATCATCGTTCACTGGCAGAATCCGAGATTCCTTGGGAAGCCCAGGGTTGAGGGTCGAATCTAGAAAATGCATTTGTTGGAACCGGTTACTCACTCAGCCCGGGCCCCAAGAAAACAAAATGTCAGAGGCTGAAAATCGGAGTATTTTCCCACGTTATTTGCCGTCATTTGATTCTAGAGTCTTTTGTGTCCTTGCCCGATATTCCCCATACCGTGTGTTAGCACGTTTTTCGATCTGAAATTTACTTGGGGATGAGGAAGAGGGGCTGGGAGTAATTCGGGCCCCTGTTTTTCAGAAGATGAGTGCATCTTTGTTGCAAATGGAGAACTCGTATGTAATGGGATGTTCAAAGGTGGCAGTATTGGTAAGACGGCTTGCCAACCTTTCTGTAAAAAAAACATGTCTCTTGTCTTTACCTCCACTGCGTTTCTTTGATAAGACTGATAGCATCAGGCTCTGGTTTTACTTGTCCTGGGTAGGAGACAATTTGGCAAGATGATGTTATGACTGTATAAAATCAGGCGACCAGAGGAGCCAAAAGAAAGATGAAGGCTTTGTAAGAATATGAAAATGGCCTGCATTTCTCACCCTGCCTGAATTGTTCATATAAAGTCACACCTCTGCAGCTTCTAGGATTGGATACCTGGCTACTCAGTTTTTTGCAAATTTTTTTTTTGTTAAAACAGTATAGTATTTGATTCTTAGTGATTTTCTTCTTGACCACTTCTACTTATTTAGGAATATCTCAGTTGTCTGAGCCCTCATTTTTCTTGCATCTGTGTTCTTAGCAACCCACAGGATGGTTAGGGTAAAACCTGTCCGACATACGGTCTTCAAAATGGAAGACTAATAGTCCAGTAGCAACAGCTGAATTATTTTCCTAGCCCTTCTTTCTAATGAGATAAACTGTTCACTCATCTTACAGATGAAGTCTTTATGAGAAATGAGGTGATTTGGCCTAGACCACACACCTAGTTTTCAGATTGTATGTCCTCATTCATCAATAGCAAATATTTATGAACCGTCACTTCCTGGAGTATGGCTGCTGCCCTGTAATCTTCTGTACATTTCCCATGGTGCAGTGCTGGTGTTATATTGAGACCATTTTTGAATTGGAGCTCTATAGATCAGGGAGGCAGCCTCCGTAAAACCAGGCTGAGCAAATTCCCGTGCTGCTCGTTCCTGAGGCAGAGTCTCCAGAGATTTGGGCCATTGCAGAAGTGCATTTTGCCCATTTGGATGTGGATACAAAAACAGAAAGAGACTGAACTTGGGAGTCAGAAATTTGATTTCAGGGTTTGCCAGCAACATTTTCTAGCTCTTTGATCTTTAGTATGTTACTTAATTTCTGGTTCTTAGTTTCTCTTTCTATGAGTTGTCAAGAGACCTTTTTAAACAAACAGTAAATTTTTAAAATATAAGCTTTTGGTTTTTGTTTGTTAGTCATGAAGTTCACTATTTTTAACTTTCTTTTTTCCTCTAGTTGGAGTCTGCTGAGACACAGTCCTGCTTTGTATACATGTTCTTTCAAAAATGATACATTATTGTAGAGCTTTATTTTGTGTATAGCATCTCCAGTCTGAGCCCATTTTAACATCTGTACAGTGCAAATGGTAATAGTCTTTGAAATGTTATAACAAACTTGATAATTAATAAAAGCATCTGGGATATAGTATATGTTTAGTAAATGTTATTTGACCATATGAATATACACATTTATACATCAGACACGGCACATATGCCATTGAGCATAGATATATGTGGAATCCCTCCATTTGTGATATATTGAACTGCTGAGGTAGCATCAGGCAATTAGTTTCTATTAAGTTATAACTTACGTTGTTTACTGTGTGCCAAGCATTGTTTTAAGTACTTCTCACATATTAACAAAATCTTCATAATAATCAGTGATAGGTAAGTAATGTTAGCCCCATTTTACAGATGAGAGAACTGAGGCACAGAGAAGTTAAATAATTTCCCAGCGATATACACAGCACAAGGTGGTAAGTAAGTGCTGCTGTTAAGAATCAGACCATAGTCTGGCTCTGTGATGGATGTCTTGTCATAGTAGAGCAGCACAAATCTGGCTTTCACGTGAATACCATTTAGTCCTTAATTTTTCTTTACAGATATCCCATTAAAGTAAATGTGTTTAAACACAAAACTCCAAACCATTTTTTTGAAGATAGATGTGTAATTTCTTGGGGGCAGTGCGCATTCCGGCCTGTAGGATTGATGCTTGCTGGTATGCAGCAGGGGGCAAGCATGTTTGTGAAGAATCCAGTTTTTCTCGTTTTTGCTCATTCTAGGGAGAAGGTTCATCAGTTACTTTGTGACACACTGATTTATCCAGTCAGTGGTTCCACGTCTAATAGAATTTGATCAAGATCACCATCATTCATTTTTTGGCTAGTACTTTTCTGCGGATTTTTAGATTTTAGGGGGTGGGGGAAGGAGATGAACATATTTGCATAACTAGAAAGAAAAATTTTCATAATGTTTTATTATGCAACCTACCCTTTCAGTGGCGTCCAAATAAATAATTTTCCTTTAATTGAGGACCCCTTACAGAATGAAATAAAGTTTACTTGCAAAGATATTTAAGTTCCTGTGTTCCTACATTTTTCTAGAGATATACGATCACAACTCTTAAGCTTTAGAACCGTCTTGGTCTCTGTATGAATGTGATCCTGTTAGGCATCTATGTCATGATAGAAGAACAAGCAGAACCGGATTCTGAGGGAATTTTTCTAACAGATGTTACATCTGTGTTCATTTTAAGAATTAAAGCACTTTCTATTTTGTGATAAAGCCAGTCATTTTACTGCTTTCTCTGCTAAAAGACCTAAATTAGGCATATGTTTCTAATACTTTATAGTGAGCTTGATTGATGACCTCAAGGACAAGTCATTCCCAGTATATGTAGGTTAGTGAGATGACTTTAAAAAATAAAATCTGGGCCTGTCCTCTCATGTAAGTTTTTTCCCTGTACTGGCTAGTTTGTTTCATTGTTTTCCTTAAGAGACCCAACAAGAAAAATTATTTCTGAATGGCCTTGGCCAGGCCAGAAACTGGAGGCCACAGTAAAGTGGACCTGAGCCCTGAGCCTTGTTATTGTGTGCCTGGTAGCTTTTCCTTGAAGTTTGACGGTCTGATGGGTTTTTGGCATACGCTGTTTTTAAAATCTCGATTTTGATTTTTTTTTTTTAAAGCTAGATAAACTAAGGCCAATTCTAAAAACCTCACTGTAATTTTGTATGATTCTTTGAAATATTGTCCATTCTGTCTTAAGTAAGCTTTGAGAATCATAATTGATCTTTAGGAGATAGAGCTGTTTAAAGGACAGAGCATGGACTGATACTGGGCAAATTACTTTTGACATCTAGAAAGGGAATGTTAATAGCTACATCATAGGATCCTTAGGATTGAGTAAGTCGATCGAAGACTCTTAAATGCTTTACACATTTAGACAGATGATACATAGATATTCTTGTTCTTATTTGCTAAACCAGTTAAATGGTATATACTGGTTTGATTTTTTGAAAGTATTTCAAGGATTTGTTGAAATCTATAAACATAAAGGTAGCTAAGAAACATTATTCAAAAAATTAAAGTATTGTCTTTCAGTTAGAGCTAAGAGGACTCTTCAGAAAGCAGTTTAAGAGTATAAATACATATATGGTGTGTTGTATAGGTCAGATGTGATCTAGTATCTCTGTCCAGTGGTAAGTGGACACCTGCTTACTTCTTTAAAAATAATGCATTCATTGATAAACTCATTTTTTATTCAACATGATCAGCCTTACGCTACACATTGGACCCTCAAAGATAAAGAAAAGTCTAGATTCCGACTTGAAGTTCACAGTTCAGTATAGGAGGCAACAAAGACATTTACAACTTACAGTAAATGTTATAGATGCTGTTTAGAAAACAAGCATAGGTAAATTAATACACACCTTTCTTTTTTAAGTCTTTAAAGCAACCTGCCTTTAAAAGAAATAAGGTGTGTAATAAGCATCTTTTCATTGGCTGACCATTTATTTGCTAGACTTGTGTATGAAGTACACTGTGGCCATCATTTGAGTACTTGCATTGTTTTGCATCGTGAACTAATTTACTCCTCTAGTGAACCCTCTAAAGTAGATTTGCCTGCTTTGTGCCTGAGAAAACTGAGGCTCACCGGTCAGGTAACCTATGGCGTTCGTGTATGGGTCTGGTAAATTATACAGGGCCACTCAGTTATATTGATGGTCTCAAATGTCTTTTTTTTTTTTTTTTAAAGGAAAAGTGCAGGCAGCAATGAAGGTGAACAGGCAGGCAGACAGGAAGAGAGAGGAGGAAGAAGCACTTTATGTTATTTAGTTCACCTTGGTTCACTCCAGCCATGGGTTCTGAACATAGGTGTAGGTCCTTGGAATACATGTGGCCATCCTGTGGTGAACTTATCCCACTGGGCCACCAGGACAGGCCCCAGATGTCTTGAAGGTCATAAGGTCAACTGATGGAGCCATCTTTATGGGTTCTAATTAGCATATTGTCTTTGGATTGAGTGCTTGAAGCCAAGTGATCAATTTATTGTCATCTGCTTTTGATTCACATTGTGTGACATTGGGCATATCACTTAACACTTTCATGTTTTGAGTTTAATTTTGATTATTTGGATAGAATTAATATACAACAACTGATGTGAAAGAGGAAGGAAATTTTCAGATAGAAGTGTAGTTTCCCTCCACAATTCCGTGTTCTCTGGACATCACTGCTAATAACTTTGTATTTTCGACATGCTGTGTTTCATTTTCTAACAACCTGAAAATGGTTGAATGGAATTACATTTATTACTGAATTGTGTGTGTGGAATGGCACACAGACATTTTTAGAGTGGGTGTTTTTCAGTGAGTAGTTTCTTTTAAGAGCCAGGAGTACTTAACTTTTTCTGGGTAACACCCACCAGCCACCTGGTCCCACTGACTTTCTCAGTCCCTCCTAGCTTGGCATCTGTTTTCCCTTCCTCTGGGACTATGCTTTTATGGTATTATGGGCACTCTCTAGAATGGTACATCTGTGATTGCCATTCAGAATTTTCTCTGTTCCATAACCCTGTGGGAACTTTTGAGCCTGGTTTTTAAGATGTTCCTATCAGTTACTTCGCTCCAGATTTATAACTTGTCATTTATTTATCTCCACTGGCATTTGTTTGATTTGTTTGATCTAGAAAAACATACATGCACTTGATTCATACATCTGGATTTCCTCTCCCTACCTAGAGTTGCTCCCTTTTCCTTTTCTGTGCAGAATGCCACCAACTCATAAAACCAGTTTAGTCACCGGACTTTTAAGTGAAGCCTGTTTCCCTCAATTTAGCAGGAAAAGTTTTGTAACCCTTCAGTATGTGTGGTGTTCTTCTTGTTTCTGCCATGAGTGTTAAGGCTCTGAAGGACAGACCACACTGTGTTACTGGCATTTCTTTTGAGCTCAATGAATAACCAGGAGAGTTCTTGGAAATACTCGTAGTTCTTTGTATGGGAGGTTATCTGAGGACACACTGAGTTTTATGCAGCACGTTTTTGTGAAGTGACGTAGGACTAAGAATATTTGCCCATTGAGCCTTTACTGACCAGCACTGTCTAGTGGCTTTATGGACATCGTCTTCTTGGCTGGCTATTAATTTCTCCTTTTAACAGTTGAAGAAACTGAGATTCAGAGTTTTTTAAAATCACCTTTCTCCTAAGAAGCCCAGGTCTGCTGTATGAGGGGTTTTACTAAGAAACATCCCACTCATGCATGCTTCACAGACAAGCTTTGGTAATTCTGACACATGATAGAAAATGGAACCCTCCTTTTAAACTGCTAACAAATTATTAATTAAACTCAAAGCTTAAAATTTTAGAACTGAGCGTGTTCTTCTTGAGAACAAAACAGTGCTGAAAGTTAATGCTTTCTGAAAGCCACAGCTGTCATTTTCAAATCTTTTCTTTTTTTGCCATTTTGAAATGTTTTTAGAGGAAGTCAGACAGGAATGAAGGCAGGCAGGCAGGCAAGCAGGCAGAAAGAGAGGAGGAGGAAGCATTGTTCATTTGTTCATTTTTTGTTTGTGTTCCCCTGGGCCCTGGGTCACAAACCTGAGTCCTTGGGATTTTTTTTCCCCCTTAACATGGACTACACCTTAGCTGCCGACTTAATGCTTGAGCCACCAGGGTGCACCTGCCTTGCTTTTGAAGGAAAAAAGGACTGGCAACTGCTAATCATTTTTCCCCTCTCTTATCCTTGGAAGTCTGCTTCTGGCCACTGACCCTGGCTAGATAAATACCTCTGAGGTAAGGTTTGAGAAAGAGGCTGGTTAGGTTCACAGACATTTGTTTTAGCATTTACTGTGTGGCCTAGAGTTTCATTTATTTGAAGGAAATCCTTATTTCATGGGCACTTTCAGAATTATTCTTCATAGTATTCTTTAGGGGGTACTTTACAAAAGTGCAGCTTTTCTCCTGCCCGAATTATATCACTTTAACAAATTTCTGTAACACGAAAGTCCTTTTGATGGTCATATAATCTTAGACCATCTCTCTAATTCTGCTACTCCTTCTATTGTCTGGATTATTTATAGCTTTTCTCTAAGCAATTGTTGATTTAATCCCCTGAGGTGCTGTATCAGGAGTGACTTAGAGATGGACACACATTGTCATCACCATGGGTTTGAGACCTGTCCTGAAGCATGTCAGTGTCTTCCTGGTCTGTGCCAGGCACACGGAATTCTCAACTTCTTGTAGGTTAGACCTCTTAGGACCTCTAATAATTAGTTTGCTCTGCTATTAGTGCCAGGCCTGATGACAAGACTCCAATTTTTGTTTTGCTTTGTCTTTGTTTTTGTTTTTTAAAGGAAAGGTGCAGCAGGAATGAAGGCAAGTAGGCAGGCAGGAAGAGAGGAGGAAGAAGCACTTGATTTTTATTTAGTCGTTCACTTGGGTTATTCCCCCGGGACCCAAGACACAAACCCGGGTTCTTGGAATGTACATGGACTGTGCTCCTCCTGAGGTGGCTGACCTGTGTGTTCCTCCACCAGGTCACACCCAAGACTGCTGTCTTTTGAGACTTGTTAGGCAGCAAATAAAGGCTCTCTTGTTCACGTTTTTCTTTGTGGAACCTTGGTTCAAAGTCTCGAGAAAATTATGTCCTAATTATAAACCATCACTCCTTGACATCTCTAGAAAATTCAATTAGGAACTAATGAATAAAAATGTTACCATTAATATCTGCGTTCATTTCGAGGACATTGAGGGGTTGAGTCTTAATAGTAATGTTAATATTATAACATTCACTTCCTGTACCATATTAATCTGGTAACTTTCCCTTCTCATGATACAATTTTTAAAGTCCACGCATATTTTCCGGGCTAAGTGACGTGCAGATACTACAAGGAAAAATGGCATTTCAGATTTGTTTTGCACGATGGATTAAAAAAGAAACAATCCACATTTAGTATTTAATTCTGTGCCTCTTATCCTTTTTTTTTTTTTTTTTTAAAGGACAGGTGCAGGCAGGTATGAAGGTGAGTAAGCAGACAGGAAGAGAGAAGGACAAAGCATTTATTTTTATTTAATTCACACTGGTTGTCCCCACAGCTCTGGGTCTTGAACCCCGGACCTTAGGGTGTATGTGGGGCTGCTCCCAGGGTGCACCAAACTGCCGAGCCACCAGGGCTCGCCCTGCCCCTCTTCTAGAGGGGACGCCGTTAGCTGCAGTTCGCCTGGCAGAAGACTGGAATTGAACAAGCTCACTTCTCTGTGGTGGCGGATCCCGCGCTTGCTCACAGTCCTTGCTGCCCATGCGCCCCACCGCATGCAGGCGGTCTGTTCTTTCTGCCGCCCAGTAAGGACTCGTTGAGTGAATTAACAGGTACTTACTTGAGCATGAGTTTGGGGCTTGGCACAGTTTTAGATAAGTGAGAAACAAATGTGAGACTTTCCTTTGAGGACACACGTTAGTGAAACCGTAAGTGCTGACTACTCATTTGTACCAGACTGGGTCAGCGGGGACTGGGCGGTCAGACAAGACTCACCCTAAGTGCATGCAGTTTGGCTAGGCAGGAGGAAAATGGAAGCGCGTTGTGGATGGAGAGCCACAAAGGCAGCTCCAGGCGTGACGTGTGCAGGTGGCGTCCAGCCTCACAGAAAAGGATGGCTTGCAGAACAGTGGACGAGGAAGCCTGACAGGTTCGAGGAGTCAGATATGAAAGACGTCGAAGGCCAGATTGAGTTTCACTTACAAGACATTTAATTATAAAATGTATTAATTCCGAGTGTCCGGAAGTTTACAGTTTCATCATGTGATAGTACTGCCTCAGGCTTAGTGGTTAAAAAAGCTTTCACAGGTGCACCACAATGGCTTAGTTGTTAAGTCTGGCTCTGGCGTAGTCCCTGTACAGCCCAAGGAGCCAAGTTTAAGACCTGGGAATAACGGAATAAAAGTGCTTCTTCCTCCTCTCTCTCCCTGCTTACTTGTCTTCATTCCTACCTGCTTCCTTCCTCTTAAAAAAAAAAAAAAAAAAAAACCTTCGTGGAAGAATTACAGGCTTGCTCTGAAAAACTTTGTAGAATAAACAGGAAAAGAGATTCCAGGTAGAGGAGTGGCTTGGAGAGCAAAGACACCAAGACAGAAAAACACACACTATATGGAAGAAAACTTTTTTGGCAGAAGCACATACCTGTGCAGAAGGCATGTTTGGGGAAAAGTCTGGTAAGACATGTTGGAAAGCCTTCACCAACAGGAGGGAATCTGATTCTATGATAGGCGGTAGGAAGCTTAAAAGAATTTTGTGCGTGAAGTAACTTGATCAGGGCTCAGTGTTTCTGCAAAGGTATGAAGGGGGCTGAAGATGTCGGGGACAGGAAGCAGTGGGCCAAGGGCAAGAATATGGATTGGGAGGTGGTTATAGATGGAGAAATAGGAACTATTTCATTTCTTGTCTGCTGCCTTCCTCCAAACTGCTGTGTTGTGTAACCCATTTCCTGTTGAAATTGGTCGAGCTGCTTTAAAATCCATGTTATATAAGACGAGTTACATAAGCAGTAGGCATTAAGACATTCAGCTATGGATTTTGTTTGTTGTAAATTGTTTTTACGTGTGTATGGTAAAATACTTTAAGCAAGTGGATAAATGGGTACACATTTTTTAAGGTCTGCATTCGGTCTTACCATATCGTGGTGGTTCTCAATCTTTAAGAGTTCTTGCAGTGATCCCAAAGCAGCTTGAAATAGCTGACCCCAAACCAGGAAGGCCACATTTTGCTTTGTGAAATAGGGTGTGTACACTTGGGAGGTCCAAGGAGTAACTGGGACTTTGTTGAGAGAGAGATTTGACTTTTAATGTTTGGGAAGGGGGAAAAAGGAGGCAGGCTTAATTTGGGCACCTGGTAGAGCCAAGGGGTTTCATGGAATTCTTTAGCAGTGTTGATTCGTTGTGTTTCTCTAGTCTTTTAAAATAGTACAGGCGATGGCTTAGCTCTGAACTGCCTGTCCTTTATGAACTAGAAACTTTCCTACCAGAGTTGCACTGGGGCTGTTTTATGAACTTCGGCATGGCCTAAGTGACTGCTAACCTTGCCTTAACAGGGAAGTTTCTGAAGTTCGAGAGTTGACTCTCTCTGCTTCTCTTTTAGGAGCAGTAAAGTGGAGTGGAGTGGAGTTATTTAATGATGGGGATGTTATGCTGATTTAAAAGACTTTATGGTCAAAAAATGTTAGACATATTGAAAGTATATACATAATTTGAAAATGACAAAAATAGTGTATTTTTGATGTACAGGTATATTAAGAGAAGACCAGGTTGTGTTGGGGTAACAGACATCCCCAACATCCTCATGACTCAGCCCATCACATTTTTTTCACGCTGCGTGTTCATTGCAGGCCTGCAAGAGTCTGCACCACACAGGGCCTTATGCTACAGAAATGCCATCATGGTGTGACAGCTCTAGAACACATGGCCTTCGCGGAGGCTATTGAGAGCCTGGGCAGCCACGTAGAGGCTTTTCACAGGTTAGCCTGGAAGTGGCATTTCTGCTTGTGTTTTATTGGTCAGAACTCACATAACTAACCCCTCCTAAGTGCCAGGTGGTTGCTTAGAAATGTAGGTGAGCACACGGAATCGTTTCATGAGGATTATTGTCTTGTCACAGTGTCATTCTAGGGATGTGTGAAGATGTCAGACATATCAAGGTGAGACTTGCTTCACTGAGTGTAAACCTAGAATTAGCAAGCCTTATATAGGACATAACTCTGGATGTGATTTAGGTGACAAGCAGTAGGAAGAAAAATTGTAGTTTGCAACTAGACAGCCAGCGCTTTCTGAATTGTCTACGTTTGAGGTATAACTTACTCTTGTGGTCCATCTAATAAAAATTTTTATGTGGTAGAATTAATGAGTCTATAGAATTTCTCCCTTGAAAATAACAGATGTGGCTTTTGAAGCAGAATAATTTTGTTGAGTAGGGGTTATAGTTTCTTTGAAATTTTAAAATTGCTATTTTCAGAGCCTTAAATTTATTACCATGTAGACAGTAATGAATGAATTTGTTTTTAAAAACACTGAATACTATTGTTTGTTGTTGTATTTTATTTTTCATACTTTATTAGTATATTTTTACAGTGTGGCACAGGTAGGTACTGAAATTTAAACTAACAGCAGATAAAACTAACTCTTACTAGTTAATAATTTGTTACATGTTACCCAAAAAGTACTTTCCTCTTTATAAATGGCAATTTGTGGTAGTGGGGAGTTGATTGAAGTGGGGGAATCATATAAAAGGTGTTCACTGATGGGTTTAGAACTGAAGTCTCTAAGATTTTTTTCTATTTCAAAAATACATTTAGATGAGCTAGTTATGGTTCAGAGTTCTGTTGTCCGTCTAGTAGATTACACTCACATCTTTACAGCCCATGCCATGTACAGCATTGGTGCCCGGATTGTGTATCTAATGCTTTAAGCTTTTCAAAGTGCCTTTATGTATCTGAGGTCATTTATTCCACACAGCAGCTCTGCGGAGACTTGGGAGCGATCTTGCTCATCAGTGAGGAAATGGGAGCTCTCAGAGGTCAGGACGAGCACCACACTGCTTGTACGTTAGCAGGGCTGGTGCTGAAGAGGGCCAAATGTGCTTGCTCTTCATTTATGCTCTTGTCTGCAGTGTGCCCGCGTACCCATGTTAGCACACGGCAGGAAGTATGATAAAAACAGCTCCTGCTTTTTAGGTCCCTACTACTTGATGGGCACTGCCATTTAAAATTTTCTTTTGCTTCAAGATTGAAACAGTTATCACCCTTAAGGTATCGCACTGTAGGGAGAAAAAAAACCCCACCAGATTGATCAAAACCAGACATTTCTCAAAAGAAATGAAGAACATGCATTTAGCATAAGCTCCTAAAGCGGTCTCTGCACGCTGGGGAGGCAGATGAGGGTCGGAGAGAAAAGCCAGAGGTCTGAGCTCTGAGTTGCAGTCTGGAGGTCTGTCTCTACACAGAAACATCTCTTGCCTTCTTGGGACCTCCATTTCTTCACCTCAGAAAGGGGGCAGGGATTGTTGTGGACGTGTCTGCCCTATTGGGAAAATTAATTGGCCAAGGTGAAGCTCCAGCCCCATAGATACGCATGGTCAGTACTGTTGCAGCCATACTGAGGTCACTGTGTCACATCAGGGTTTCTTCCTTTCCAGATGAGTCGGAAGAGTTACACCTGCTCTTTCTGAGCCCTGAAGCCTGACATTGACTTTCTCTTTCTCTGTCGCTCTCGTTCTAGGGAATGACCATGGACAAAAGCGAGCTGGTACAGAAAGCCAAACTGGCCGAGCAGGCTGAGCGCTATGATGACATGGCTGCAGCCATGAAGGCGGTGACGGAGCAGGGGCACGAACTCTCCAATGAAGAGAGAAATCTGCTCTCCGTCGCCTACAAAAACGTGGTAGGCGCCCGCCGTTCTTCCTGGCGTGTCATCTCCAGCATTGAACAGAAGACGGAGAGGAATGAGAAGAAGCAGCAGATGGGCAAGGAGTACCGTGAGAAGATTGAGGCAGAGCTTCAAGACATCTGCAACGATGTTCTGGTAAGAGGCTGGTGTTTCAGTTTGAAACGATGACTTCTAAATGGTGTCAATATAATGTACAAATGCAAACTCTTGAGCAGCTTATGAGAGAAGGGTGTCCGAATATACTGGAAAGCTGCAAGCCATCTGCGCCTGATTTTTAAGCGTATGATGCGATTTGTCTCACCTCATACTTGATCAGAGATTGCTCATCAAGTAACAGGTATTTTCTTCTCCCTTCAAAACACCCATGAAACACAAGAACATTTAGTCAATATCCCTCCATCTTTCCTTTAGAAGATGAAGCCAGATAGGATTTTAGATCAGTGTGGCCACAGGTAAGCTATTTTATATATTAGTCCTTGTAGTGATGTCATCTCCGTCTACACAGGAGCAGAAAGCCGAACTGCCCTTCAGCCTCTCCCCAGCCCCGCCTTCGTTCCTGTTCTGTCAGTTCCGTAGCCAGCTCATGAGTTGTTGCCGGCTCCTCTCCTGTGTTTTATATAAGCTGTAGTCAGAAGAGTGATGCCTAACTGCTTACATGCGGGCTACAGTCTGGGGTTGACTAGGAGGGCTACGTATCCCAGAGCAGATCGCGATCAAATTCTCTTTCCCTCACACCGTGATCCCACTGGGAACTTTCTTTTTCTTCCATGTGAAATCAGGTTAAAATGAACAGTGAGGGCTGCTTTGAAGGGAAAAAGAATTCACACTTGTGGATCTACCTCCTTCCCTGCTGACTGCCTCTCGAGTTACTGCCCAGAACACCTTTCTTTTGAAAACCAGTACAAAGCTTGTCAGCTATTAGATAGTACTCCTCATCCCTAACCCATAAGGAGTTGCACCCGGTCTGTCTGCAAAGAGCATTAAAACTATTGCCCCTCGCACCTTTTCACCTTGATTGATTAAACTCCTTGACAACTAAGCTTTTGCATTGAGCTTTTCTTCTTGTTAGACTCGTAGCGTAAGAGTATCATGGCTAAATTTGTTGCCTGTTGGTCGTTTGAGGGTTTGTTAATGGTGCACTAATTCCTAAATGTTAGGTACCTCTGGTACTCAGATGAAGTATGGCATGCATTCCGAGGGCAAGAAAGTTCCATAATTCCTGAAATGTAGACCAGCTTTTAAGAGCATCTGAAAGAATGTGAAGAAAAGCATGGTACTTACTGCCTCTTAACCAGTTTTTCAGGATGCCACATTTTAAAACAACTCTTCGAAAATATTGCTCTGTATACGAAGCTTGGACTCCTTCAGAACTGCTTTTGTTGTAAGCATAAATGTTTAAAGGAATTTATTATTAATAATATTATTAGCTACTCATTGAGCGCTTACTGTGTGTTAAGCACTTTGTATTTATATTGGCTTATCTATCATAACTGCCCTAGAAGATACCTATTATGCTTCCCCATGGTATCTGAGGAAACTGAGGCTCAGGATACAGATAGTAAGCAACAGAGGAGGAATTTATACCCAGGTTTGATTGAGTCTAAACTTAGTTCTTGGCAGTTGCTCTGTTAATCACCTTTTTCCTCCCCAAAATAGGAAGACTTTTCCCCTCTAATTATAGAAGTCATACAAACAAGTGCATTTAGAGAGAGAGAGAGAGAGAGAGAGAGAGAGAGAGAGAGAGAGAGAGAGAGAGAGAGAATAGGGCAGCAGAATATAAGCAAGAAATTAAAAATCATTTCTCTGTATGACCTAAGAACCATTATTAACATATCGATAAATATCCTCCAGATTTTCCCCTTATCTATTTGTGTGCATGTATACGTATGTATTTTAATATTAAAATTGGATTTGTGTGGTATTTATAATATGCCTTGTTTTTTTCCCTTCAAACTTCTTTTTGAGAACTTTTCCATGTTATCAGTGTAGTTCCCCATCTTCATTTTTAAGGCCTTCATAGAATTCCATTTTAGGGCTATATTTCCTCATCCTCTTATGGTTGGTCAGTGTGTTTTTAACAGAAGAATGTAGGCATCTGCTGTGTAACCCGCTCTGAAAACCTTCTAAAAGCCTTGGGTGAAAAATGTTTCTTTAAATCTTCAGTATAGTTACTTAGAAGTTATAGTATGTGTGTTGAAGCTCAAACATAGTTTTAACGTCTTGTAAATATCATTTCCTGATTCTTAACAGAATGTGAATCATTTTTTAGGAGCTGTTGGACAAATATCTTATTCCCAATGCTACACAACCAGAAAGTAAGGTATTCTACTTGAAAATGAAAGGAGATTATTTTAGATATCTTTCTGAGGTGGCATCTGGAGACAATAAACAAAGTAAGTGATTTTAACAGTTTCCTGTGTCTCTGCCATAGACACTAAGATCACAGCGCTTGGGATTGAAAAGACCACAGCGTGGTCTGACTACGATAAGCGGGGCCAGGAGGGTTGACAAAATGTGTGTGAGAGGCAGCTCTAGAGGGCATTAGGTCTGGTGCAGGCCTGCATTCAAAGAGATCTTTGTCTCGAGGATTATTTAGTAGCATTCCTTTTAGAGGTGAAGCTTTAAAATGTTTGATATGATAGCACGTAACTACCAAAGTCAGTAGTGATGCATTTTTCATTCAAATACAGGTGCTCTTGTGTTGGTGATAATTACACCCACAAGTTGTTATTGTATGGCTGCTATGTGCCAGTTACTTTAGCATCTCGTTTATTCCTCCGCAATCATAGGAATTGTAGTGGGAGTCCATTTTTCTGGTAGAAAACCAGGGTTCACACCTAGCGAATACCATTGGGGACTCAAGTTTGGGTTTGTTGACTCTTAAACCATGGTCTTCCCACTAGAGCATGTTGTCTTCCATGTTTTATTTGGCTAAAGGTTATTTCCGTATTCCTTAACTGCTTCAGTACTTTGTTATGGTGGTTTTCCCTCAGCAGGTAATGTAGTACTTGACTTACAATAAACATTTAACAAATGATCACTAATCGAACGGTAGAGACACTGATCCCTCATTTGAGAAGTCATTTATCCCAGCCCGGTTTAGTGAAATCATTTGATAGTGGATTCAGTGTATGATACCACCTCTGGGAAATAAACCGCCTTTACATTTTTTGTTTTTATCTTACAGCCACTGTGTCAAACTCCCAGCAGGCTTACCAGGAAGCATTTGAAATTAGTAAGAAAGAAATGCAGCCTACACATCCAATTCGACTTGGCCTGGCACTTAATTTCTCAGTCTTCTACTATGAGATTCTAAATTCTCCTGAAAAGGCTTGCAGCCTGGCAAAAACGGTGAGAAAGATGGTTGACTGGTTTGGAGGAGTGGCTTTAGAAAATTCAGGGTGAAGGTAATTTCTTTCTTGTCCATTTTTGGGCTATAGATCTGCATTACATATTATCATCCTTGCTCTGAGATTATTTGAGGTTATGACTGTGGAAATAAAGTGAACTGGAAGGAAGACTGCGCTTTCTTAGTTCACTGGGGATACCGCCTCTCTTGGTGACCTAGGTGCCTTTTCTACATGCATACTGGTATTGAAAATTTACTGTTTGGAAAAAGTGCAGAGAATTCTCAAAGGTCTATCCCTTAATCAGATTTTTTTTTAAGAGGAAAGAAGGCACAGAAGAAAGAAACATTTTATATGGTTAGTTGTTACTTTTTATTTTTTGGTTAACCTTGGCCTCAGGTCACAAACCTGGTCCTTGGGTTTCATCTGGTTTGCACACCAATGTCTCAGCCGCCTGAGACCTAAGGGCACACCCCGGGAGTCAGATGTGGTAGTGTGAACTTCTGTCTCCTTTATCCCTTGTATCTAGACCTTGGAGATGGGTGTGTGTGTGTGTGTGTGTGCACGTGCACGCGTGTGTGCGTGTGCATGTGTATAAAGGAATACTAGAAATGTCTTTGGTAATTGAAGAATCATGAGACTTTGCATAGAATGAATGCTGGGTTAGCAGTAGTACTGACTTACTGGGTGAAGTTCTTACCTAGGAATTTTTATCATCGTTCATTGGTGCCTTACAAACACGCACTGTCCGTTTGCTGAAACCACCAGCAAACAAGACAGTCATGGTCTCGGTTCCCCAAAATACTGTACGTGAAGAGTACTGTTCACTTAGCAGAAGACAGTCGGGCTAACCTAGCTCCAGAGAACCTGTGACTTCTTTGCTTAAAAGCTTTTCGTTTTAGGCATTCGATGAGGCAATTGCTGAATTGGATACACTGAACGAAGAGTCTTACAAAGACAGCACTCTGATCATGCAGTTGCTCAGGGACAATCTCACTGTAAGTCCTGCTGATTTCAGTGACCACCTCTGGAGGGTTTTTAGTCTTATTCCTCTGTACCTACTTAATAATTCTTGTTCAACTCAAGAGGGGGTTTGCATTCTTAAGTATAATTACATTTTTAAATGGTTGAATTCGTTTTAAATGACCGGTTAGAGTTTTGACGTTCGCAGTCAACATTGTCTGCAGTGACAGAAGAATTGTAAACAGTTGAGAGAGAGAAGGTGGCACAGGCTGGCTCACCTTCCTGAATGTTAGTAGCCCTCTTTGATTATAATTGTTTCTCTCTTGCAGCTGTGGACGTCAGAAAACCAAGGAGATGAAGGAGATGCTGGGGAGGGAGAGAACTAATGTCTGTCATGCTTCGTGATCTGTCACTGTCACTCTGTACACTCCACATTTATCCCTTTGTGCGATAAAAAAAAAAAGAAAGAAAAAAAAGAATTGTACGTCGATTTTCGATTTTTCACAGCCTCAGCCTAACAAAAAAGGTCCTTGGGAATGAACAGCTGGTATTTGTATCTAAAACTCAGATTGGTCACATAGATGCCACGGCATTCTGAAGTTTTGATTTTAATTAACATTGACAGGATTACTGTGTGTTTAATTTTTTTAAACTGAACACTGTGATTATGGGGTTTTGTAATTTAGCAGAACTCTTACTGGTAGAAAAAATAGACCTGAATTATGTGTAACGTTTTGGAAAGTTTCATCTGATATCAAAATAATCACTGAAATGCAGTTCCATTGTAAAGTTGTACAGAAAGTTAGAGAATATATTGTGACACTGGGACTTGGGGTGAGACACCTGTCGTTTGGCGTGTGAGTTGAGTGGTGATTCACAGTAATTCTGCCTGTTGTTGGGGACATGTGGACACTTCATCATTTCGGGCTGTTGCCACTCGAAGCTCATGACCAAAGGTGTCCGGAGTGTCTTCCTCTGAGGAAACTTGAAGGCTGACATTGAAATTCTTTGTGGCGGAGAACTCAGTTATGACTTCATGAACAGGTCCAGTGCTCATACAACACACGTGACTAAAACCCCTTTCCCACAGCAATATGTTACTGATCTGCAGTTTGTGCTTCAGTAGTGGAATCTGTTCTTGTAATCACAGGCCGATAGTGGAATCTGTTTTCCTTGTAACCACGAGCTAAAGAAGAAAAAAAAAGCCGTGTAACTTATGAATGGCCTTCTCTAGATGTTTCCTGGGTAATACCTTTAAGAACAAGTTCCCTGCAGAGATTCCCTTTTCCACGAGGAGCACCAGTTCTTCCTAGCTTGGGGCTTTTAAATTTTGTAATCTGAGCATTCTTTCCCTCTATCCCTGATTGTTGACTTGGTTTTCTCTTGCTTTAAATTTCTGTTCTTCTGCTTCCTTACATTTTTTTTTTTTCTTTTTAAATTCGATACCCGTCTTTCGTTTACTGCTAACACTCCATGGGCAGGGATGGGGGCCGAGGGGGTGAGAGAAGTCAGTGAGCAGACCTTGATGCAGAGCTGGGAAGAACTTCCTGCACCACCGCCGTCTTCCTCCATTTCTCAGCACAGTTATTGCTCTGGTCTGAATCAAAGTCTTTTTAAATATCCATGATTTCTCCTTGTATTGCAGCCAGCCCTGATAATGCTTGTTAGTACCTGTCACCAGAGCTCCCAAGTTTACTCATCTAGCCAAGTTCACAGACATGTTTAAACAAGACCCTGTAACACAGGGATGTTATGAACACTTCAATGGGGCGAATCAAGACTAGCCAGGCCTACCAGTCCCACAGTATCACTCCGTCCTTTTAACATTCCACCTAGCTGTAGTGTCCATCTGTTTGTCCATCTGCTGAAATGAGAAAAACATTCATGCACTGATTTAAAACAAACCAAAAAAAAGAAAAAGAAAAAAAAATTCCTCTCCCTTTCTAGCTGAACAAAAATGTGCAGTTTTACTTGGCGCTTGAAAATGCAGTAGTGAATGTGGAACGAGCCTGTCTGTATATCTGGTAGCTCTTTCTTGCTTTGTTTTTTCCTTACCAGTATTCTGCCTCACGTTTGCTTCTGTGGTGGTTATATTGCCTAGCAAGCACTCCAGTGGTTGTGAAAATAGTATAGCAAAAAAAAAAGAGAAAAATCCCCAGTTATTGATGTACTAGATTTGTGTATGTCTTTTAAACAGTTCTAGTTCCCACCTGACACGGAATAATCAGGAAAAGTGTAGAAATTCAAAAGTGAAATAAAAAATTTTATCAGTTAGCTGCCTGTGAATTGATGTGTGGCGCCGTCTTTACCGCTCTCAGACCTAGCTAACTATTCTGATCACTAATTTTTGGCTCAACTTTTTCTTAGGGACAGCTTCATTCCACCCTTTAGAGCCAGAGTCAGGGTGTTGTTAAGGGGAAGAAATGACCATTCATTACCCCAGAGTCTCTCAGTCTGTTACCTGATGCCTCTCCACCCTCCACATCAGCCTCCCAAGTGTGAGACCCTCTTTTGAGACGTCTAAGATTTGCTATGGACAGTTATTTAGCATCCCATTCAGACTTCCCACCCCGCTTTTAAACTGAGATAAGCAAGCCCATGAGAGCTGGTTGCATAAGACTTGGTCTCCGCGGACATTAGTCTAGCATGTCCTAACACTTTCATGATGGCCTGCAGCATTGCTTCCTCGTGGGCTTTGCCCCCTTGCGAAAGTGTCCACCATCCCAAAGGAGAGAAGATAATAGCGGGTTCTTTAATGCGAGATTAGCACTAGTTAGTGCTTTCTGGCCACTGTGAGGTTGGACCTTTGAGAGAGGTGCAGTGTCCGTCCAGGTGAAGTGCGATTTTTTAATGACTGGCTCTACACCACTGTTGCATTGAGGCTGCACACTCAGACTGAGCGCTTTTGCTGTTCAGCTTGGGGTCGTGGCCACAGCCTGGCTGGGCTCGGTTCCCGCTGCGCCCGTTGAGCAGTGCAGGTGCAGGAGCTCAGAGCATAGAATGGTGGGCGGGGAAAGGGGCTTGCATTAAGGGAGGCCTGAGTGGTCTCGAATTCTCACTTGGAGCCTTCAATGCCCAAGTCGCAAAGCAGGTTCCGTCCCGGGTGTGGAAGGGTGGAACCGAATCTGGCAGTTTTGAGAGAACGGCTGGAGGCTAGCTAGGTACTCAAGCTTTGAAACGGAGGCAGGGACTCAGAATTCCCCGATTTCTCTGAATCGCCGAAGACGGGTCATGCACGTTTAACCCAGGGAAAGGCCGTGTGGGCCACTCTGGAAGCCGAGTCTGCGGCCAGCCCCGTGCCCCGCCCTGTGAACCGTAGCCTGCCGCGCTGCCCTTCCCTCCGCCAGGTGGAGGAGGCGTCAGCTGCCCCGCATCTGCGGCTCCCGGAGCGTGGAGGCCTCCCAGGTGGGGCGCGGGGAGGTGGGCCCCGGTGCTGCGATTGGCGCGCGGGGCCGCGGGCGCGGTAAAGGGCGCGACAGCCGCCGCGGGCTGAGCGGACGCGGACGCGGGCGAGGCGGGCCGCACGCTGGCCGGGCCCACTCCCCGCGCAGCCAGTCATGAGCGCCAGCGGCCCCAACTACCCGCTGGCCTCGCTCTACGTGGGCGACCTGCACCCGGACGTGACCGAGTCCATGCTCTTCGAGAAGTTCTCTCCCGCCGGGCCCATCCTGTCCATCCGCGTGTGCCGCGACGTGGCCACCCGCCGCTCGCTGGGTTATGCCTACATCAACTTCCAGCAGCCCGCCGACGGTGAGCCCGGGGCGGCGACGCCCAGCGTCTGCCTCTCGATGTTTGCAGGCGGGGAACCAGGCCCGGAGAGACGCACAGGCCGTTAGAAGGGGCCCGGCCCTCGGACAGGAACTGGCAACGGGTGCACCCGTTGGGCTTACCAGTGCCCCGGTCCACAGCGGTGAATACGAAGGCCTGGTGTGAGCAGCCGACGACTTTGGGGTCAGGCAGACTTGGGATTGAAAGCCAAAGCCGGCAGCTGTGTGACTTTGGGCAAGTTACTCAGCCATACTGAGCTTCAGTTGCTTATCTGAGAGAAATATGGGGGGAGTACCTGCCTCGTCCGGTAGTTGGGAGGGCGAGAAATTCAAAGCACCTGGGGAGGAAGAGGCGGGGAGGCCGCACACGTGGTGCCGGGAAGCTGGGAGAGCTGGGCCTTGGGCTCCACGCTTTCGGCGGCATTGCTGGAGGCCCAGACCTTCCCCGGCTCTGAGAAACCCATCCACTCCAGGCGCCACTCTCTCAGAGCCCGTAGGATCGGTAGGAGTTTGCCAGACGGGTATGGTGCGGGGCCAGGGTGAGCACTTGAGAGCGCCGGCTGTACTCTTGCTCTGCCAGTAGGTCGCGAGCTTGAGCAAGAGTTCCCATGGGGCCTCCTCTGCCGAGTGGGACTAAGGTTTGTTCCCAGGAGCATAGAAGGATGGAGAATGGTGCCTGTGAAGTTATCTTCGGGATCCTGTGGCACATAAGCGGTCATTAGGTGGTATCCTAAAAACAATCAATAATAATGGTGATTACATTCAGGCTTAAGATTCCAAAAACAAATAAAATAGGCCTCCCTCAGCCAAGTCCGGGTCAAGTCACTCGGGGTCTCCTAATGGATGGGGCATTTCCCTGAGCCGGCTGTTTGCTGGGCTGGGTCTGCCCATCCCATCTCCGTCTGGGGTCCCGTCACCATCTGAGTGGGCTCCCTGGAGCTTACACCCTTGCTCAGCTTTACACACCCACTGCTCAGTCCACCTTCCTCCAAGCCCTGCGACACCTGACCTCTCTGCCAGACTCGTAGTTGCGGAAACCGCTCCAGAGAGGAAGATTTAGCCCCAGGGTGTCTTCCTTGGGACTGGATGGAAAAACTTACACTTGCTGAAACTCCACGGTTCCCCCACATGTGCTGAAACCAGAGGGGACAGCATGCTACCTGGGAGGGAACAGTTGTAGCAGTGGCAGGAGGACAGGCAGAGGCTGCTGTTTCCAGACACACTGCCGTTTACCAGACGTTTATGCAGTCACAAGGCACCTTGCATACCTAATTTACTTTTTCAACCTTTCAACCTGGAAGGAGATGGTATTAACTCCTTTTGTTAGATGTGGAAAGGTGACCAAGGGCATCATCATCCCCACCCCACAGGTGAAGAAATAGGCTCAGAGAGGTGCAGTTCCCTTTCCCCAAGGCTCTTCAACTTGGGATCGAACCCCAGTTCTGCTGCTTGGCACCCCTGAGCTTTAATTCTCAAACTGCTGCCCCCCTTGTCACATGGACGCTCCTTCACATTTTGATCCACTCTGTGCCTAAGTGATCACAGTGGACCTGGCTTTACTACTGGTCTTTCCCCTTTCTGAGCCACACTGTTCCCTTCTGTAATATGGACATAGGAGCCCATGCTCATGTGAAGCGTTGAGAATCTTAACTGAAGGATGGGAGGGGCGCCATATGTGTTCTTTCTGCCTAGCCCTCCCGAGCCTTCAGTCTTTTAGTTCGAGTGAGACCCAGAAAAAAACTCATCTTCCTATTAAATACCTTGGGACTCAGGGAGAGAAAAAACACCTTAGTTTGTTCCATTCTTTCCTCTTCCTGCTGTTCAGCGGAGCGAGCACTGGACACCATGAACTTTGAGATCATCAAAGACCAGCCCATCCGCATCATGTGGTCTCAGCGGGATCCGGGACTTCGCAAGTCAGGGGTGGGCAACGTCTTCATCAAGAACCTCGAGAGCTCTATTGACAACAAGGCCTTATACGACACCTTCTCTACCTTTGGGAACATCCTGTCTTGCAAGGTGGGTGTGTCTTGCCTTCGTAGATGAGAATCTTGAGAATCACATTAACATGCCATTTGGTCCTGACCTGAGGTCTTAAACTTGACTCGTGATTTATGCAGACAGTTAGCCTGCACTGCCTCCACCCTTCTGGGAAGAGTGAAGGGTGCCACGGTACATGCTGTGCAGAACTCTCTCGAATGCTGTGTGCCAGGCACAATCCTTCAATTCTTAGTTAGGCCTCACTACCTCCCTGAGAAAGAAGGCCTATCCCTGTGACCCAGGAGCAGACAGACTCAGGCAAATGCAGTAACTGCTGAGGACTCCCTGTGATAGACTGAGAGGTTTCCTGTCTTTGATGATCAGTGGAAAAGAGATCCTTAACCATGTGGTAAATTCTTCGACTAATCACTGCGGATTGGTCATGTCCTTTCTGTGTGCTAGGTTTTCTGTATACAGGGCCACAGAGAATTCCCCACAATAGCCCCTATAAATAGGAGGACCCCTGAATTACCTTGGAGGGCAGTGAGGCTCAAGAGTTGGGGTCACTTGTCCATAGTGACACATAATGGGGGTGGCAGGACCAGGATTTGAACCAATGTTTTTTGACTAAGTTGATTCCAATTTAACACAGCAGAATGCTTGTTCCCATTTTCCAGGCCTGAGACTTCCTCTGGGCCACCGAGAGTTGGACAGAAAGCTCCTTGTGACTCACATCTTTGTGGACCTGATGAGGCTCCTTTGTGGGCTTGGATGGATACAGGGTTTCTGACCCAAGAATTCTCAGGCCATTGGAGACAGTGAGACATACAGGACTAGCCAGAAACTGGGATCTGAGGGAGAAGACACGGTCAGTCTTGTAGTCACAGGCCCAGGAAGGAAAAGGAGGGAGTGGCTACTCAGGAAAGAGTGCTGTAGCACTATGGAAAGAACATTCCCCGGAGTCAGCCACCCAAGTGCAAACCACTGAGCAGCGAGGCAGCGTGACAGGGTTGGTCGCACCCTGGACTTCGGGCCCAAATGTCCTGGGTTCTAATCCTGTGTCCTCTGCTTCCTGGAAGTATGCCTGTCAGCCTCTCCACGCCTCAGTTTCCTCTAAAAAGGGGCAGTGGAGAATCTGCCTCATAGGTTTGTTGTGAATAAATAATAACTCAGTTAATCTTCACAGCAGGATTAGCCTTTGAGAGGGTACCTGGCATCTTGATAAGGACCTAAGTGGTAGTTATCATTATCAGAAAGTTACTTCTGTTAGCTGACTGACCTTGGATACATCATTTCTCCCCATTTTCTCCTATTAGGTAGCTGGGGCTCAGGTTAAGAATTGCCTGGACGGAGCCCACTGGCCAAGGGTGCAGAACACTTGGTGATGTGGTGGAGGGCAGGGTGTGCTGACATAGATCTGAGGAGTGGGGAAACTGCACATATTAGTTTATTTTAATACGTAAAATTAAAGTTGCTGCAATTAAAAAAAAAAAAAAGGAATTGCCTGAAGGGTTCATATGGTAAATATAACACAGTATCTGATGCCCTTGAAAGATGTTTGGCCTAGAATGGGGCACCAGTCAACATGATTAAATCTGAAAGTGACGACTGGGATTTAAAAGTGGAGGGACCCTGTTTGGGGCGAGAGAGAGAGAGAGAGAGGGAGAGAGAGGGAGAGAGAGGGAGAGAGAGGGAGAGAGAGGGAGAGAGGGTGTGTGTGTGTGTGTGTGTGTGTGTGTGTGGCTCGATTTGGAAGCAAGGCTTTTGCAGGGCTGCTTGGAGAGCCTCAAGTCCCAAGCTGATGTTGTCCTGGGGGCAGTCAGGGCTACTGGAGGTTATGCCCCCAAGGAACATGTTCATAATTATTTAGTTAATTTACTCAGTGTTTTTTAAGGAAAGGTACAAATAGAAATGAAGGTGAGCAGAGGCAGTCAGGGAAGAGCGAGAAAGAAGCATTTTATTTGATTTGGTTTTTCATCTTCCTGGTTCCCCTGGTCAGCATGAAAGTGGGATTGGGAGACTGAGCTGGTTGGACAGGCAGCCAACGCCACTCAGCTGAGCTGGCATGGTGATGCGGAAGAGGTGGAGCCAGGGACACCCTGACATGGCCTTAGTGGGTGGGAGGGATATGAACTAAAGATCTTTCCTTTTCTCAAGCTCTGTCCTTCTGAGTCAAGTCAGGAGACCTACAAACGGGGGTAGGATGTCTGTGGGTCTTTAAAAAGAAATTAAACATGTTTGTGGAAATAATGCATGAGTTGGTAAAGTTTCAGTAAGGCAGAAAAGAATAAAGTGAGAAAGATGATTTTGTCTCCATCAGCCCTGTCCCCAGAAATAACCACATTAACAGTTGTGTCTGTGTCTCGTTAAAGAATTTCCCACGTGTAGATGCTCACTTTAATCCAATTAGACTTGATGTCCTTTCTCACTTAACTATAAACCTCACAGAGAACTCTGTCAGCCACTAATCTACCATGTTTTCTTTGGCTGCTCACCTGCGGTAGACCAGTCTGAGCCTATTGTAATTTATTTAATGCATCTCTTGTTGAATGGTCAAAGTGCTTCTAATTTGCTGTTAGAAACAAGGATTTGAATCGAGTCCTTTAGCCCATTGCCTTGGGAAGATAACTGAACGCTGGTCTCTGGTCTAGATGACAGCTGTGTTCAGTGTGAAGACTGTCCTTCCTTACTGTGTGATCGCCAGCAAATGGACTGACCCATCTGAGTCCTCGTTTCCATGTCTAACATGGGGCTGTATTGCTTTTGCATGCACACAGCAAGTGCTCAGTAACCATTACCACTTTTGCCATTTTTTTTCTGTGTGAGCCCTTTGTTAAAGGCTCTCCCTGTCCTTTTTCCCTGTGGCCCAGGTGGTGTGTGACGATCACGGCTCCCGAGGCTTCGGTTTTGTCCATTTCGAGACCCACGAGGCAGCACAGCAGGCCATCAGCACAATGAACGGGATGCTGCTGAATGACCGGAAAGTGTGAGGGGCGGGGCCCGGGGCGGGGCCCGGGGCGGGGCCAGGCTGGAGGGATAGCCGTGCGCACGCAGCAGTGGGGACAGGTTCTCCCCGCCACTGTCCACTGGGCCCCAGGCCCTGAGCAGCCCCTGGTATTCCTCCTGGACAAGTTGCTCCATCTCTCGGGGGCTCACATTCCGCAGATTAAGATGGGCCTGCTGATATACCTGAGAGGATTTTCTTAGTGCAAACGAAGTGATGATTTTGAAATATTGGGAGGAAAAGCCAGGGACCAAGTCATCAGTGGACACAGTGATTTAATGTTTTCCATCCTACTCAGCATGGCCGTGAACTGTTTCCTTCAGCCTTTTGTAGTGTGTCGGGGGACTTTGGGTGGGCAGTAAAGGAGGCCTATGCTTACTTAACCTGCCATCTTCATGCAGCGAAGTTTGGCATCAGCCCCCCTTCCGAGAAGGGAAAATTGAGATGCACATGCTCGAGAGGATTTGGTCCTCGCAGTTCTCCTCCTCCAGTTCTGATCTGCTGTCTGCCGCCAGCCTTGGGCGCAGTGCTGGGTGCTATAGGAGGCTCCATGCTGGGTTTCTCCAGGGAGCTCCAGCCAGTGAAATGCAACCTTTGTAGGTTTCCCCAGTTCTCCAGAACACATGATCTTTGTTAGATACAGCTGGCCGAGAGTTACCCTTGCCGCTTGGTTTTCTTCAGTTTTGGTGGCAGTCAGAACTTGTTTATGATAAATGAATTAGACATACCATCAAATTTTCTTACACTTTTTTTTTTTTTCCCAAAGGAAAGATGCAGGCAGGAATGAGTAGGCAGGCAGGACGAGAGAGGAGGAAGCATTTTATTTTATTTTAATTGTTCATGTCGGTTGTTCCCTCCGGACCTGGGATGTGAACCCCGGTTTTTGGGGTTTACTTGGACTGTGCTCCTCCAGAGGTGACTGACCTAATTGCTACTGCACCAGGATTCACTTTTTTTTTTCCTTAATCGAGGATATTTTTTTGTATGTGTCCATGTGAACTTGGACATGAGGGTTTAATTTTGTACAGTCCCTCCTGGTTCTGTCACCACCGCTTCCCTAGTGCACCCAGGAAGGGTGATATCAACAAGCAAATTCCCGTGATGGGAGTTTGAGTCCCAGTTTTACAGGCATGGACATTAAAGCTCAGAAAGGTAAAGTCATTTTCCCAGGGTCACACAGCTAAGCCATTGCAGAACAAACACTAGTGCTGCTCTCTGTCATCCCCAAGTTCATGCTCTTTTCTCCTGTGCACTCGGCTGCTGGTATACGGTAGGGTTTCCTTCTGCCATTTGACACAAGAATAAAGTCTTAAGCTTGTGCTGGAACGTAGAACCTTGGCTGCTGGAGGTGAACAGGATTGGGTGTGTTCTGTCTCGGGAGGGTTGTCCTGCACAGTCTCCTGATGAGGCATATGGGGGGCCCAGAGGGGGCGGGCAGCAGCAACCCAGGCCGCCCAGGGTTGGGCTGGGGGCTGGCTGATGGCCAGCAGCTACATACCCCGTTGGTGTGTCCACAGCTTCGTTGGCAAGTTCAAGTCCCGACGGGAGCGGGAGGCGGAACTGGGGGCTCAGGCCATGGAATTCACCAACGTCTACGTGAAGAATCTCCATGTGGATCTGGACGAACAGGGGCTGCGTGACCTCTTCTTCCCATTTGGTGGGCCTGTTCCCCAAGGGAGGAGGGATCACTTTCTCTTCTGCTTATAGGTTGGGCGGTGGGGAGATGGAGCCCTCCTGGGGCTTCCTGCGGACTTGCGGGAAGGGAAGGGGACAGCTTAGAGCCTCCCAAGCTGCCTTTAGAGCCAGGTGGCTTCTTCCCAGGGAAGATGCTGAGTGTGACAGTGATGAGGGAGAGCAGTGGGCACTCCCGGTGCTTTGGCTTTGTCAACTTTGAGAAGCACGAGGAAGCACAGCAGGTAAGAGCCTCTCCATGGCCCTTTCATGGGTGCAGCGCTGAGTGAGGGTTTGGGGGAAGGGGAATCAGGAGCTAGGAGCTCAGCTGCCCGCGGAGGGAAGAAAGTCCTGGAGCCTGGACAACCCCTGCCCGGTGCCGAAGGCAGAAGCCCTCAGCTCCTCTGGCTGCTTCCCACGGGTTCTTGGGGCCTGGGAAGCACCAGGGCCTTTGAGACACAGCCACTCCCCTTTCCTTGAACTGGTGGCGGGACTGAGGCCACACAGGGGGAGTGCCCTGCTCTTTCTTGTTTCTGGGCTGCTGGGAATGCTGTTTCCTCACTAACACTTCCTTCCCCTGCCCGCGTGCCGGTGCTGTCCTGTAACATATGTGCTACGTGCACACTTAAAATTTTTCCAGTAGCCACATTAAAGTGGGGAAATCATGAGACAGCACAATTTTAATGATATATTTTATTCGATCTAATCAGTTTTATCACTTCAATGTGAATTCAGTATAAAAATGGAGATTTTTCATTCCCTTTTGGGGTCACTGATTCTTTGAAATTTGGTTCTTAAAGCGGATACCAATTCAGCCTGGGCCTATTTCAAGTGCTCAGTGGCAGCCGCAGACTAGCAACTACCATCCTGGACAGAGTTGCTTTAGAAGACAGTCAGGCGTCACTTACGGGGTTATATTCTGAGAAATGTCGTTAGGCAGTTTCATTGACTTACCAATGTCGTAGACTTCTCTCTTTGTGTAAGTACGACATCGCCCAGGCTGTACCCGCTCTGTTCAGCCTGCTGGGATCACTGTCATATGTGTGGTTCATTGTTGACCTACGTGCCATTAGGGAGCACGTGGCTATTTTGCACCTGTCCTTTGGGTCTCAGCTTATCCTTTCCCTTCTTCCAGAAGCCACCTATTCTGAATCCTCTGCTTCTGAGATTCCCCTGTCTCTCCGTCGCTGGCATGTGATGGGTTCCATGTAGACAGCTGAGGGCAGGGGCTGCAGTCAGCAGGTACCAGACGCATACTTGCTGACAGGTGAATGGAACAAGGCCACACAGTTAGTGATAAAGCTGAACTGTAATGTCATATTTGGCCTCCCACCCTAAAGCTCTTTCCGGAGCTGTTGCCTCAGCAAGATCGTTGGATTTGGAAGATCTCGGTTCACGCTGGAGTCCGGCTGGAAGCTGGACTCTGGTGCCATCCTGGTGTCGAGGCCACTTCTCACTACAGCACTTCCACTGGGTTTCGGGTACATTCTCATCTCTCCTCTCACCAGGGAGGCCTCTCCTGTTATTATTAATCTTTTGTTATAGATAAGAAAATTGAGATTCCATAACACTAGCTAGTAAGAGATATCGCTGAGATTATATTTGACTGTTAAGTTTTGTTCTCTCTTTGGATGAGTCCTGTGTTCTCTCGAGTCTTTGGTTTCCCCAGCTTTAAAATAAGAAGTTGAGTAAATAGGAGAAGCTGCAGGGGTTCCTGGACCCCCACATCTTAGAGAGTTTGATAAGAATTTTTCAGATGGACACAGGTGTGCCCTGGTGGAATAGCGGTTATGTCCATTGCCTCTAACCAGGTGCAGTCCAAACACATGCCAGCGACCTGGGTTTATGTCCCAGTGCCAGAGGGAAGAACCAAGATGAAGAACTAAATTAAAAAAAAAAAAAAAAAAATAGAGTGCTTTTTCCTTCTGTATCTTCTTGCTTGTTTGCCTACTTGCCTTCATTCTTACCTGAACTTTACCTTTAAAAAAACCAAAAGGCTGATTCGAACAGGCAGTCCTGGGTCAGATGGTTGTGTATTTAGGTAGGGAAGCAAGGTCATCTTATATGAAAATATTTGATAAAGAATGAACCCTTAAAAATTAGTTTCCCTTCCCCCATCTCTCCTCGCTGATACAACTAAACCTAACCAATGAGTTGGTACATAGGTGGGTCTGCCTTTTGCTGCCTTGTGGCTATGTCCATGCTAATCTGTTCAGTATAAAGGGCCTGCAGAGAGTCACAGAAGATGTAGAATTGCATGCAATCAAAGCTACTGACAACTTAGGGTCTGGCCGGCTCTGGCTACTTAACTGAAGAAAAGAAAAATCAGGAAGGGTGAAGACATAAATGCTGTTCAGAAAGCAAATTAAAGCCCTCATGGTTGGCAAACAAGGCCTCTTGCATATGAAATCCACTGATTACACTGCCACGCTCTTTTGAAAGAATCATGCTGGCTTTGTTCCAATAATGCACAGGTAGCTAAAAATGAAATATGGGAGATTTAGAAAATTTCCATTGCACTGTTTAAAAGAGTCCCAGTGAAAACTTTTAACCTACAGTTTACTCCGAAATTTTGTCCCATGTTTTGAAACTGTGTATTCACTTTAAATGGCTGTTGTCTGGGTGCTAATTGTTCTCAGCTAATCAGGCCGGCCCAGAAGGTGGGACTGGAGGCTGAGACCTCAGAGGTCAGTTACCACCACCCATCTCTCCCGCTGTCCCAGGCTGTGACCAACATGAACGGGAAGGAGGTGGGCGGGCGACTGCTGTACGTGGGCCGGGCCCAGAAGCGCATGGAGCGGAGGAATGAACTGAAGCACAGGTTCGAGCAGATGAAGCAGGAACGGCTGGTTCGGTACCAGGTGAGGGGCAGGCCTCCAGGATCGCTCTTCTGTGTGGAAGGGTCTCTGTGTAGAGTGCCACCTCCCCCGAGTAACCCGCTTCTGTGGCTTAAGGATGGTGGGGGCCTCAGCTTTCGGGTGGTGGGCACGCCTAGGGGGTGACTTGGAGTGCACGGAAGCATGCTGGGCAGGACGTCCAGTGCCCCATCCTACTCCTCCCAAGGCACCCTGGGGGTTGGAGGGCAAAGGGCACAGCTAGCTGTGGCCCTTCCTTCCAGGGCGTGAACCTCTATGTGAAGAACCTGGATGACTCCATCGATGACGAGAAGCTGAGGGAAGAGTTCTCTCCCTACGGAGTGATAACCAGCGCGAAGGTGAGAGCTGGGGGCACCTCCAGAGGGCAGCTTCCCCCATCCTCTCATTGCCCGGCACCCCTTCCTCCGTGGTGGCTTCTAGGGAGCTGGTGCTCAGCTATTCCTTCAGGAGCTGGGGGGCTAGGCCTGACCTCACCAGCACTTGTGGTCCATCTGTGGCCTTCTCTGGGTGGGAGGGGGATGGGGAAAGGAATAGAATATGGGCCCAGTCCCCCAGGACTTACTGGGGCTCACCGTGATCTTAGTTCATTTAACAAGCATTTACCGAGTGCTGACAATATGCCAGATTCCAGAAATTTATGTCTCCTGCAACGAGGGTCTCGAAATTTTCACTGACTTTTGTTGTCTGGCCTTTGCCAGTGACATCACCCCTCTGGGCCTCAGTTTCCCCACGTGGAAAGTGAGAGTGTGGGGCTGCTTCATTCTTTCTTCCTTCTTCTCCATTTATTAAGCCCCCTACTGTGCTCCCAGCCCTTGATGCACCTGAGATGTGCTGCCTGGCTATTCTGCTTGTAGCTCCATGAACCTGAGCAGCTGTCTTTTATCTTTTTTTTTTTTTTTTTTTTTAAGGAAAGGTACAGGCAGGAATGAAGCTTAGTAGGCAGGCAGGAAGAGAAAGGAGGAAGAAGCATGTTAGTTATTTATTTAAAAAACTGGTTGTTTCCCCTGGCCCTGGGTCTTGAACCCAGGACCTTGGCATAAGTATGGGGGTCTACTCCCAGGGTGTGCTAGACCTCCAGGCCACCAGGGTGCACCCGAGCAGGTGTTTTCCTTCTGAGTCTCCAGTAAGATGAGGGCGCTGGATTCTCTGTGTGGCTCTCAGCCCTCGCTTGTCATCACCGTTCCCTGGAGATGCCTTACATACAGACACCTGAGTCAGACAAGCTCCATTTCAGAGCAGGGCCTGGCTTACTTTTCAAAGTTTCTGGATGATTTTCAGATGCCTTGGTGTTCATTCAATCCGTTCTTAAGCATCTCTGACCAGGCGCTGTGGGATGCTTACAGAAACACGTGAGATGAAGCCTTGCTCTTGCATCACTGCAGCCTAGTGAGGATGTCAGGTGTACCGATAACACCTTCTAGTGGGAGACGGGGTGGGGGTGGCGGGGGCCGGAGTGGAGTTGGGGCAGCTGAGTGGGACAGGAAGGAGGGTATCCCATAAGAAGGGCAGTGGCAGCATGTTTGGCTCGGCTGCGAGGAGATAGGGAGTTGCTGGTGGGAGTGAGGACCTTCCAAAGAGATCGCTATGTGTGATCTGCAACTAGGTTCTTAGGAAGTGAGCTAGAAGTTTTCTTTCACCTGTTGAATCCAGTTGAAATGTCCTGCAGAGGGACTCTAGTTATTTGGCTGTCAGGCAAACTCTATGGACGCCTGAGAATTTTTTAATGCATAAAATAAAATTCATAGGATGCCAAAATGCCGATCATATTGAAATATAATTATCAAGATCCTAAGCTGACCTCAGGATGTGATTCTTTACTCATGCATCAGCTCGTAGGTAGCAACCAGCATAGATACCGGTATTTTGAGATCAACAGTAATTACTAGGTGAAACTATTTGACTTCTCTTTCTGTCAATACCATGAGCATGACTGATACTATGACAAGTTTTGGGTCGTTGTTGCCCATATTCAAAATAGAAGGAAATACCAGCTTGAAAAGAGGCCACTTTCCCCACATCCAGGTTCACAGATCCCCTGGCTTCTACCCACGCACCATTGGGGAGCGGGGAGCTCTCAGGTTCAGGCCCCGTTCTGATGGGTGGTGCAGCGCAGCTGGAAAATCACTGATGTGCAGCATGTGCTGTCTGGGGGCAAATAGAAAAAGACCCCGCAGCTCCGGCCCTGATGGAGTATGTGAGCCAGGCCAATGTCCGGACCCGAGAAAAGGTTAAGAACCCTACATGCGATGTGGGTTGGATCCTGGAAGAGAAAAGCTAGTGAAATCTCTAGTTCTATTGACAGCACTGGAGCGGGTGGTTCAAGTTTTGTCCCAATGTTAATATTGTAGTTTTGGCAAATGTGCTGCATCAACACTGGGCCACGCTGGGTGAAAAATACACAGTAACTCTCTGTTCTATGTTTGCTGCTTTCCTATCAATCGAAAGCTATTCTAAAATAATGCTATTTTAATGAAAGGTTCAGAACCGCTTCCCCAGACTCCTGAAGAACTTGGCTCACTGCCTTGCAGAGGCAATGGGGTTTCACTAGAAAGCACGTTGGTTTCCAGTCCTGGCTAATGTCTGACCCCTTGACTGAGTGAGCCTAGACAGTCACGCCCCTCCTTTTATTTATCGTGGTAACAAGGACTTTTATTTCTATTAAAAGAAATTTAGCAAAAGAACCAAAATACAGGTTGAAATTGTTTTCATATTCCATACAAATCTCTATTGGCGTCTCAAGGACACCCGGTTACGTCCACAGTTCACATGAACTAGAGAATTATTCAGTAAAACTCAGGAGCCGCTGGAATGCTGATCGCTTTCATCACGGTGACTTCAGCTGGTTAAGATCGTAGCCGTGGCAGAAAAGCCCTGCTCTGTTTTCTGACTTTCACCAGCTCCAGGCTCCCATCGTTCTTTATATTCCCTCTGATGAAGGTAGAGACAGTAATTATTTAGGCCAGCTTTCCGCCCCAGCCTGGGAACATCAGAAACTGTGCAGATAAAAATAGATTCCGAAGCGCAGCTGCTGACCTCACTAAGGGAGGATGGCTGTTGAACAATAAAGCAACAAGCCGTCCTCAGAAGGGCCTGGTCTGGGACGAGTCACCTTCCACCCGTGACGCGGGGGTGCCAGTGACCCCCGCGTCCCTGTGTATGGAGTGAGAAGGCACGAAGGTGTGCAGCACGTGGTGGGCCTCTGGCAAGGGGAATCTCGGGTTTCTCCTGGGCCTGCTCAGTGCTGGCTGGGCCCCAGGAGGAGGGGAGCGCGGCCCCAAGTCCTCCTTCGCCACCCGCAGCAGCCCTTGTCTTGTCTTGCTTTTAGGTGATGACAGAGGGTGGCCACAGCAAGGGGTTTGGCTTTGTGTGTTTTTCCTCTCCAGAAGAGGCGACAAAGGCCGTGACCGAGATGAACGGGCGCATCGTCAGCACCAAGCCCCTGTACGTGGCGCTGGCCCAGCGCAAGGAGGAGCGGAAGGCCATCTTGACTAACCAGTACATGCAGCGCCTGTCCACCATGCGGGCCCTGGGGGGGCCCCTCGTGGGCTCCTTCCAGCAGCCCGCCAGCTACTTCCTGCCCGCCATGCCCCAAGTGAGGGCCTGCCCGCACCCCCAGCACCCCCAGCACCCCGGCACTGACAGCCGGGGAGCACAGCACAATCGCGCTTCCTAGGCAGATGGATGGAGGAGCCCAGCTTCCTTCTGCTGGAAACTCAACCCACCTGCAAAAGGGGGCAGCAGGGCTGCCATCATGCGTCATCCAAGCTGAGGGAACTTCAGGAATGTGATGCCGAGAGTCTCTAGCCAAACACGTCGGGGAAAGGGTGCATTAAACAAAAGCCCAGATTTCTTCACACTGTATGCTCTTGCACCTCAATTCCAGACAGCATCATGACTCTCCCAAACCAGCAGCCAGGACGCAGCGTCTCCCCAACTTACAGGGTGACTTTTGCCGGCCGCCAGCTAGCACCTCTCCTGGATGTTTTCGTTCTGAAGATTGGGAAAGATTTGGGAAAATGCTCATAGGATTTAGATGAAGTAGAAAGACGTCAGCCATAACGGCTGCTAGGATGAGAACATTCCCTCCCCTTATAGCTGTCGCTTAAGCTGCCGTGGGGATGTGTCACCATTTTATCCAGGTCTCTGGACAAGTAGCTCTGATAATAAAGGACAGGACTGAACCTGAGTCTTGTCCTGAAGGGGTCAGGGATAGTGGACACGCTGACATGGGAAGCAGGAGATTTCATCCCAGCTTTCTGGGTCTTCCCTCAGTCACTGTAGAGGGGGCAGTGGGGTTTTTGCAGTGGTGTCCCTGCAGTTTCTGACCTCCCCGGCTGTAACCCCCTCACTCAAGGCCTTCTTCTCCCACACAGCCTCCAACCCAGGCTGCCTACTACGGCTCTGGTCCCGTGGCGCCCATCCAGCCCACCCCCAAGTGGATGGCCCAGCCGCCTAGACACTCGTGTGAGTGACTTCGCCCTTCACCTCAGCAGTCAGGCCCATGGGTGTGGGTCCCGTGGGGCAGTGTCTAAGGGAGCAGGTGGAGAACACGGGTGTGGGTTCACGCCTAGCTCTGCCACTTCCCGGGGTGCTCCACCGGGTAGCGAACTCACCTCTCTGAACCTCTGTGTCCTCTTCCCACTATGGGCCTGACAGTGTGGAAAGACTGAGTGGGCTGTAAAAGGCTCCCACGAAGCTATCATCTTCAGTTAGTGCCAAAGACTTGTCTGATTTGTGACAGAAAATTCTCGAAAAGCTGAGATGTTGAAACTACTTTGGCTCTGTTGGGGAATGACACTCATCTAAGAGTGTTCACTGGCCTGGAATCTGTCTTAGGGGACGAAGGTGTGTGATAACAGGGCTCTGGGTAGATGCGAGTTAGCTTTGTAATCACAGATTCTACATCCACCTCCTGAGAGCTCCAGGTCTGCTGGCTGCAGTGTGCCCTCTGGTTCTCCTTCCCTGACCCCACAACCTCTCTCCATGTTTTCTACACCCTTAGCTACCTGCCATCTGGCTGCCTGCATGGTCCAGCCACCTGCCACGTCCCGGCCCTCTCTGGTCCACATCAGCAGTGTCAGGCAGGCCTCTACCCAGGTGCCACCTCCGGTGCCCCACACCCAACGACTGGGTGAGTGTGGGCAGGGCTAAGAGGAACGGGCCGTGAGGAGGGCGGGCCGCGGGCTTGGTGCTGGGGTTGGCACTGGGGGCAGGAAGCAGAGCTAACGGAGCTCCATGGCGACCTTGTCTTCTTCCTCTTGGAGAGCAGGGCTGATTCTTGAGGCTGCATTGTATAGTAACTGGTGTGGGCTCCAGAGTCCCAGCTCCCCAGGCCTGGGGCCAATGCACGCTGTGACTTTTGCTAACGACTCTATCTCATGGCCTTTTCTTAAACAAGGGGTGAAAATACACCTCCTGCTTTATCGTGAGTGTGAATCAGATTGCACACGCAAGAACCTGGCACCAGGCTGCAACCTTAGCGAGCCTGCTTCTTCATTTGGCAATGTTTGTGCGTCTGCTACGTGCCGGCCCCATGCTCTGTGCTGGGGATTCTACTCGAATGCTTGTTTGGCTCTTCAGGGGGCTGCCAGGCTAATACTTATCAGCCTACTTATTTCTTACAGTCAACATCGGTACCCAGACCATGGGACCCTGGGGGGCAGGACCCTGTACATCAGATGAGCCTCTCCTGACACACGGACATTCCTTAGTGACACACAACACCTGTGGGGTAAGGCTGGCCCAGCTGACCACTTAGCTGGCTCCAGGGGGCTCAGGGGTTGGACTCCTCTCTGGGTCTTGGTTTTCTTTCTTAGCTTGTGACGTTTCATTTGTTAAGGCACATAGTCTAGAAGAGATTGCCCGTCCCTACTGCCAGAAGGGGAGACAGGGTCAGGATCACATGTTATTCATTGTGATTTTCTTTGCCTGGGTTGTTACCAAAATTAATTTGGATTTCCTTAGTATTTTATTTGTCAGGCATTGGGGATATGTCTGCTATGATTACATGAGAAGACAGTGTATTTATCTCCCCACTTTCCAAAGTCTGGAAGTCAGCATTGTCGTAGCCTCTCTAGAATTTCATTGTGTAGACTTTGAACTTCTTCCACCATGAACAAGAGTGACAGCAGCTGGTTTTTAAAGTAACCAAGATGTAAAAGGGCCAGAGGTTGCTGGAGGAGCGGCCACGGATGGTGAAGCCATTCTCCATAAAAAGTGCCTGCCTTGCCACAAAATGATGAGTAACTTGTGGCTGTGGTTTGACAGCCGCCTTGTCAGGTTCCTAGCACCATTACACATCTGTCCTAGAGTGTGGTTTTGTCGTGTAGTCGCTGTGCCCTTGGTAGGAATGTGTCTCGCTCCATCGCCTAGACGTTGCCTCCTGCTCCCTCCTCCTGGCAACCTGTGCTCACCTGACAGGCTAAGTGTTCCGAGGTCTTGCCCTCCTCTGGTGGGTAAGAGATGTGTCCCTGGCACCCTGTGCAGGTCCAGGAGCCCGCAGTGTGCATGCCTGGACAGCAGCCCCTGACCGCGTCCATGCTGGCCGCAGCACTGCCACACGAGCAGAAGCAGATGATTGGTGAGTGGCTATTCCCCCAGTCTGGAGCGGCGGGTGGGCGAGTGGTCCAAGAGTTGGCCACCTGGTGGAAAACACCCTGCATAGAGGTCAGACATGAGGATGTGGACCAGTTTTGCGCTAGCCAACCTGCTGGGTGACCTAGTCTGAGTTGCCTCTACTCTCTGGGGCCCTGTTCCGTCTTAAAACACTGGTCAGATCACCTGATCTCCAGGTTTTCTCCAGGATTCCTCCAGCTCTGCTGTTTCATGATTTTGACTTGGGTTGGGAGAGACCCCAGGTGCGGTGGGTCAGGGACTGGAGGAGGAGGAGGAGGGGCCTGGTCTTGGGTTTCTGCGGAAAATGGCCCATCAGATGGGGGCAGAGCACCTCACACATCTCCCCACATTCCACTCATCTCCCGGTGCCCACTGAGGGGGAGGGAAATGAGTGTCTCCGCTGACAAGGACCTCCCTGTGAGTGCCTTTTCATCTTGGCTGTGCCAGGCCCTGCCGACGGAGGTCACCGGTGTTAAAGGAACGAACCAGGTTGCCAGTGGGCAGGTTCTTCACGGCCACTGAGATCTCTAGACCCTTTCCTAAAGGCTCCCATTGCTGCCACCCCATTATTTCCTCTGCTTTCCCACCCCCAAGCCCCCAAGCCCCATCCTAACTAGACCCTCCACACATGGCCGGGATGGGCTGACCACCAAAGCTACAGATACTCAACGGTGGAAGCTGAATTTATCTTGTTTAGCTCCTCACTGCCCCAGAGTCAAGTTCAGTGTCACGTCTGTCTAGCACTTTAGGGTACATACTTGGAACTGTTTCTTGCAACATGAACGAGTATTCTAGACATCAGCCAATGTTGTCAGGCCCTGTGCAGAGTAGTTTGTGTTATCGCCCTTGATTCTTTGGGCGTGACTCGGTGGCTCAGTCGCTAAGCTGGTGATAGCAGCGAAGACCATGGAAATCCCGAGGACCCGGGTTTGTGACCTGGAGCTGGGGGGCAGCCATCGTCAGGTGCTGCCTCCTCTCCCTTAAAAATGGTTCTTTTTTCCCTTCCTTTTTCTCTTGATTAAAAAAACAATTGATTCTTCAAACTGGTCTTCAAGGCAGGGCTTGCTATGCTTAGGTTACGGCTGGGGAAGAGGCTCCCAGTAAGGTTAACTGACAGCCTGGAAGAGCATTTCTGGGACAGGAACCCAGATACCTCCCCACTCCATTGCATGCTCCGACCCCTGGGCGGCTGGGGTATCAGCCAGGTGTGTGCATGCACCATCAGAGGCTGTTCCAATCCAGGTGAGCGTCTCTATCCGCTTATCTATGACGTCCACTCCCAGCTGGCTGGCAAGATCACGGGCATGTTGCTGGAGATTGACAACTCGGAGCTGCTGCTGATGCTGGAGTCTCCAGAGTCCCTCCATGCCAAGGTGGGTCAGAACCTGAGGGCGGACGACAGCTAATGGCCTCGGCTCTCCCAGATGAGCTAGTAGGCTGCTGCTGGACAGAGGAAGCCTGTCGCCTGTTGATACCACCTAATCTTGCTGAAGCTTGGAGTTGTGGGGAGAGGGTCTAATTTGGGTTCGTTGCTCAGTCCCTCCACAGGTGAGTCCTTTGCAGCTCCATAGGAAAGGCTTTGGTATAAGGAGCTGTGTTCTGACTCAGTAGAGGGCCTAAGACTTTCCCAGCTGTCCAGCAGGGGACATGTTGGACAGTGGCTACGGGGTTCTGTTGTGGGAGCTTGCAGCAGCAGCAGATAACAGCTCTGCACAAACGCTGTGGGGAGGGTAAGGCTCGGGTCTAGCATGCTACAGCAGGTCAGGGCCCTGCAGGCCCCAAGGGACAGCTGTGCTCAACCTTCCCATGTGTCCTGCAGGTAGATGAGGCGGTGGCAGTGCTGCAGACACACCAGGCTGTGGAGCAGACGAGAACAAACATGCACGGAAATCCAGTGGGTGGAGTTGGGGGCAGCAGCAGCTGGGCAGGAGCTCAGAACTGACCAGACTGACTTGCACCAGCTCCCTGAGAAGGGTGCTGTTACTGCCTTTCTCTGAAGCACCAAAGACTTTGGGGGGGACATTGTGAGGATCGAAGGAGCAAAACTGTCATTGGGATGGTGTGGCCAGCAAAGTGGAGGTGTTCTCTTCCCAGTTCCCCTGCCTGGCCTTGCTGTCTGGTGGGTTCTCCCTGGGCACTGCCTGGCTGTATCCTGCATGCTGGAGGCCTCGTGCAGCCTAGTCGGTGTCCTCAGTTGGAGACCAGGTGCCAGCTAAACATGAACACATTTACTTTTACCCTTTTGTCCGCAGAAAATGGCATCCTCACTCCCCAGGCTGATGAGAGAACAAGTGTTCATTGCTCTCGGCCTCACAGATCTTTTATTTCCCAGTTGGGCAGTATTTCTGCCTATGCAATGCAGGCTGGTCACCTGGCTAACTTGTTACTTTTTGTTTGGTTCATTAAAAGTGCTGCAAATTGTCTTGTCTCCCAGGAGCCCTTCTTGTGTGTGAGGGAGGTAGGACAGAGCGAGGGTAACTTGGCTGTGCTGGGGCTGGGGCTGTGAGGAACAGAAACCCAGGCATCAGGGCGGTGTGTGCGTGGGACCAGAGCCATCAGGAACTGGGCGGAGCCATCTGTAACAGCCCCGAAGGAGTGGCTGCCCGTCTGCCACTTGACAGTGGTGACTGAATGGTTGTTCCCACTGTGTAGTGAACTGAAGCTAAAGGTAGGGATTTCTAGGCACCTGGCTGGGGCAGCCCACAGTGCAGGTAACACCCCTGAAGCAGCACCTGCAGATCCAGGGCTGACTGAGGGGTTGGGTGATAAAAAAGAAACCTTGCAGAAAAACTTTAGGAAACTTGCCCATGGCATGATTTTCTTCCTCGGGATTCTTCAAGTCAAGGGGCACGTCTGTTTTCATAAGTAAATCGATATACTTGCCTTCTAGAAAGTCAGTGGTGACTGCATGTCACCACTAAACCTGTCTTGAATTGGGTAAGTCACACCTGCCTAAGAGGCGGCAGTCCAGGGCACAGCTCCCGCTTTGAACGGCTCCAGTGCCAGGCTGTGGGGTCTGTGGACTCTAAAACCCACTCGACAGAGAGGGCTGGGACTGCTGAGGCAGCAGACAATACAAACCATGACGCTTCTGCTTTACGGAGTCATCAAACCTCTGAAGGTGAAAAGAATGACCCGGACGCAGCCCGGGAAGGGGAGGCAGACCTTAGTTGTGGCTGGATCCTGAAGCTTTCTCCAGCCTCGTCCCCACCCCTTGTGATGACCTTGAGTGGCACCTGCTGGTTCCGGCTCGCAGGAGGGCCTTCCCCTCCCCTCTTCCCCAGCCCAACTCCCTTGTAGAGCACAACTCCAGGTTTTCCTTCCTCTGGAACCCCTCCCTCCACACTCAGTAAATGCAAAGTTCAAGAACAAAAATGAAAAAGCCTGAATGAAAGCCCAACGTTTATGTAGAAGACTTTTAATGAACAGCTTAAACACAAAGTTCAACATGGGAGTCAGCTACCTTCAAATTAACTTCAACGTTACAAAGAATAAAGAAACCTGGAGGGGCTACTGCGGGAGTCAAAAGGCAAGTCTGCCTTCTGGAAGGGAAGGACTCTGACTTCAAGGAGGCCGTCCCATCCCACCTTCAGGACTGGTCACAACACCAGGCTCAGGCTAGTCCACGCAGGAGGCAGCAGCAGAGCCCCAGACAAGGCCATTCAGGGATCAGGGCTCTGCGCCACCACCAGAGGGGCAAAGGAGCCCTGGCCAGAAGGCACTGGGGCTCGGACACTGTGCCAGGGACAGGGCAGGGACAGCAGCCCCGGAGAACCAGCTCCCTAGGCTGTTTTGGGGTCCATGGGCAGGGCTTTTAGTTACCTCATCCTCACCCCATGCTCGGTTTGCTCCGAGGAAGCACAGGAAGGAGAGCGCCAACTGCTTTGATGACGAGGACCCGTCTGTGTGGTCCGCTAGTTATCTGAGGCACGAAGGAATGGGAACTTTCCAGCAAAACAAGGTCTGTGTTTGACTACACTGGACTTAATTGGACCAAGCAAAGTCTTTTAGGTGAGGCCTTTCTGAGGAGCAAAGGACGGTGCTTCTGAGTTTACTCTGGGGCATGCTGGGTCCCAGGAAGAGGGCGATCAGGTGGCGGTTTCCTGCTGCCCCTTTGGGTGTTTACTTCAAGCTCTGGTTGACTTCTTGCCGCAACTTCTGTGCAGGGCCATTCTTGGGCTCAATTTGCAGGAGGCTGCTGAGGTCTGCAAAGCTGGATTTGTAATCCTAATAGAAGAGAGAAGGGTGTGAGGCTGGGATCTTGATCTCTGCGGTGAGATCAAGTCAGGGTGGGGACAGCAGAGGACTTTCGGGCCCCAATCAGCAGTGCAGGCCTGCCCTGAGGAGCTCACCAAGGCCTTGGGTGAGAAGGGCACCCCTGGATGCCCCGCCTGGATAGCTCTGGAAGCTCCCCCAGGGCACACTTGTCTGCAGCTGTGCTGGCAGTTTGCGATTAGGATCTTTTTACCTTGAGTGCCTTGTAGGCTTGAGCCCGTCTATAAAAGGCCTTCACGTTCTTCCCATCCAGCTTGAGAGCGTCTGAGCAGTCCGTCACTGCCTCCTCGTACTGCTTCAGGACCAGGTAGCAGAGCGCTCTGATGGAGGAAAGACTATGTCAGAGGTTTCAGCCACTTCTTCGGGCGCGCAGGCCAGGAGGTGGTCTGAGCAGCATCTCCATTTGCCAAACACAGCTCAGTTGGTTGCCTTCTACCTTCAGTTCTCATGACAGCTCTAAGCCCCTCGAGCTGAAAAACCCTGGCTCAGAGTGAAGGGACTTGCTCGATTCCACTCGCCGGGGCACAGCCCGACTCAACCCGGTTCAGTGACTCCACAGCCTGACACCGTGTCCGCTCATTCTCATTCTGGCTTCTTCCCGCTCCCACCCCGTCCTCTCTGAAGCAAAGAAACGGCTTCCTGAGTCCTCCTCCTGGACAGATTACTAATTAGCTACCTTAAAAAAATTCACATGTAAATACGGGCTCAATGATGCACACGCAACGAATCAGGGGTAAAAGGTAAAAAAGTTTGCATCTCACTTTGAAATGATCAGAAATATTAAGATGGCCCTGACAGATGGCCACAAACTGTGAATAGTGATAAAACAAAACAATGTTAATTAAGACTTTAAAAGGTAGGTACATGATGTACTATGTACAATTCTTTCAACTTATATTTTGAAAATTTTCATGAAATGTTGGAAAAAATAGCTGAGTCATGCATATCTACACAACACTCTGCATTCTGGAGTTAAAGTGTAATTCTTCATTCAATTCTAGTCCTTTTCTGCAAACAGTCACTAAAAACAAACGGACTTCTTGGAGCTCATTATGCGAGTCCCTTCTTTCCACCTCAGTTTCCAACATGTGCAGCGTATTCACTTAGCAGGACGCGTGATAACTTATTGGACTAATTCCCTATCTTGTGCATTGTTTCCAATTTGTAAATAAAGGGTGCTACGAACATCCTTGCGCATAAATCTTAGATGCCTATTAGGAAGGACTGCTGAACAAAAGGTTTCTACCTTTACATTTTTGACTGTCGTTGCCAAAATGCCCTCCAAAAAAGCTGCGCTCTTCAAAAGCAGAGTCTGTGTCACTGCCATTGTGCCTGGGTCTCAACCTTTACCTTCTGCCAATGTGAGGAAAATGTCTCACTGTTTTAATGTAGTTGCTTTCCATGTGGGTGCAGGTGGATATCTTTCTTTAAAGTTTTTTAAATCTTAAGACATCAATCTCATCCCACGTTTCCTTGAATGATTTCTGTGGGTTCCCCTGCATCCTCAACAGAAGGATACCTTTCCCATGGCAAGATAATTAGCCTGTGTGTTGCTCTACGAAGAACTCAAAGTTTCACTTTGTATGGTTGAAACTGATCCACTTAGAATTCATTTTTAAAAGAGTGAGGAAGGGATTCAGGCTTATTTTCAGCTTTCATCCAGCCAACTCAACACCATTCAATCAATCCCCCTTTCCCTCATATTTTATCACACATGGGTATCTTTTATGCTTTTTATGCTGTTTTATGCTGTTATTATATTTTTCCTGGTAAACTTTAGAATCATGAACATGAATTAAAGAAAAAACGCTGTGTTTTCACTGAGATTGCATGGAACTTATAAATAAACTTGGAGAGAAAAGCTCCCCCTTGTATAATTTAAAGGCAGGCACAAAAGCTTTGGCACTCTTCCTATGGAAGAGTCCTGAGGCTCTCTGCTTGAATTCAAGCAGGATCTGTGAGCATGCTTTGACCAAGAGAACACAGAAGAAGGGATACGTGTGTCCCAGGCCAGGCATGGAAGGCCTTGCTGCTCTGGGAGCCTTGGTCTGCCAAGTGAGAAGCCAGCTACTCGGAAGCCACCATGCTGGGAGGAAACTCGAGCTAATGCACGCAGAAAGGCAGCTGAGAGGAAAAAGCTGCCAGCTTGCTTTCGCAGTCAGTCCCATTCCCCCAGGCATTTCAGTCATTCCAGCCCTGGGGCCAGACGTGTAAGAGAACGAGACCCGAAGGAAGAACTACTCCTCCTAAACTGCTGGCCTGCAAGTCACAAGTAAACTAAAACGACTGTAAACCACTAAATTTTAAACTATAGTCTTTGATTTAAATTTTGAGCATGAAGGAATTCTAAGGAAACTTTGAATGGGTTCTGGTAATTTAAAGAATGAGCCAAGTTTCTGGGAAGGAGAGGAACCACAGTATAAGTATTGTGTGTGTGTGTACAAATATGTATATGTACAAATACAATGACTTCAGAAGTGATTAATAAATATGATTACATATGACTTCTAAAGATATTTAAGATGTCAAAAAGCTTTGGGTTACAAAATAAACACTCTTGGTTTCTGGTAAACAGAATGATTTTGTATCACCAGAAGTTATCATTACGAAGGCGTCTGGGAGGCACATGAGTGTGTGACAAGGAACCTAAGTTTTGTGTCACGCAGACCTGCTTAGATCCCAGCTCTACCATGGATCTGATGTTTAACTTTTTGTCTTTGTTCATCTTCCCGCACCTGTTTTCTCACAGGTAAAACGGCCGAACCGGAAGAGTCTGGAGGTCCATTCAGCAGTAGGTGCCAGGTACCTGAATGGTGATGCCCACACAACCGCAGTTAGCTGAGCGCCCTGCATGTTCCATGCAGAGGCACATACATGAGGGGAGCGTTAAAATGACCCCGAGTGAGACACCCTAAGTTAGAACTGCATCTAGGAATGGTATTTCAACCATGATGGATTTCAGTTTTGTAAAATGTTATCAGTTCTCCCAATTAAATTCATAAATTCCATGAAACCATAACCAAAAATTCAACAAGGTATTTTTTTGAATTTCTCAAAATGATCCTAAGATTTAAGTAGAAGAATCAACCTGGGAAAATAGCTAGGGATTCTCTGATTAAGAATGAGGAAAACACCAGCCTACAAATTATTAATAAAGCAACAGTAAAACAGTGTGGCACAGATGCGTTTGCGTGAAGAATGGTATTTAAATAAAATACTGTCCAAATGTGGGAAAAAAAATCTAAGAAACGGGTGCAGAGGGGTCTCCAGCAGCACCCGGAGAGCAGCTGGCGGATGGGGCACCAACGGGGAGCAGGGCTGCATCCTCTCCACGGCAGTCTGGTCCAAGTGCCCGAATCCAAGGTTAAAGGGAAATGTTCTCTTTTCAACTCATTTGACAATAAAACCTGGCCTGAAACGACCTGAGGCTGCCTAGCCTTGCCTTTTACCATGCCGCATGGTCGTGGGAGTCCCGCGTTTCACTGCACAAATGCTAACAATGAACTTCAGCACACTGCCGACCCTGGTGGAGTCTCTGTGACTCAGTGTATGGACCCTACTGCCTTACTAAAATCGGAAACATTTTATCCCAGAGTCTGGATAAGAAATCGTGAGCCTCCAGTAGACCCAAGATTTCTGAATCGAGAGTACTAATTATATGTATGTTGGTAGCAAAGGAGAAACAGTAAATATTTTTAAAGAAATGTTTGGATCAGATATCTTGCCAAATGTTTGATGCTTCTGACAATAAAACCGAGAGGAAGATCTCAATGGAGCCAGGCTCCAATTCTGGCTCCACTGTTTACTGACTGAGCCGACACAAAAGCCCTTCCTTCTCTGAGTCTTGGTTTTCTCAGCTTTAAAACAGGAAGGGGCCCTACCGCCAGTCTCCCACACGGGAGAGGGACGTGTCCTCACTGTCGGTGGGGTTGCTGACCAGTGCAAGTAGCTCACGGGGCAGGGCCTTCTACAGCCCGAGTCTAACCCTCAGGCTCGTCTGGACTCCCGGGCCAGGCCACGGTGACTCCACAGCCTGGGTTCGGTGCGAGTGCGCTCAGACAGACTCTGCCAAAAATTTCTAGGAGGGTCTGGGAGAAGTCAGAGGGTGAGAGGTTACGAGACCTGTCCTGGGGATGTGTGCAGCGAGCACTCTGAGTTTACTAGTGCTGCACGTGTATGTGAGTAAGTAAACTCTGAGAAGGGAAGCGACAAGTCCAGGGTCCCCTGTGGCATCCGTTTCTACCCCTTTTGAGAGTGAATGCTACTGACAATGCCTGTCCGTGGGGACAGAGACAAGTGTGAATGCAGGTTTTGCTGTGGCATGTGACGTGCCCGGATGAAGCCCCGCCCAGCGCAGGAGAAGACGAGGCACGGAATGTCCTGGAGCCCCAGCCAGCAGCTGTGTGGCAGGTACCTGTTGCTGTACGTGGTGGACTCCAGGCTACTAAACGCGAGGCTCTCACTGTACTTCTCAATAGCTTGCTTATGGTGTCCCTTCTTTACAAGCGCATTGCCTTCTTCCTTCAGAACTCTGGCTCTCTCCACATCACCAGCAGAAGGCACTAGACACAAATCGAGAAGAGGAAAAACCATGGAGCAGCTGGGGTCTACTAGATCTCTTCGGCGTGTCTCTGCTAAGTTGTCTACAGCCCTCTCTCCCAGAGATTTCTTGTTGAAAAGCGTCCTTCCTGATTAATAAGCCCCCCTGTTAATGGCTTCTGGGAAATTAAAGATTTTTTCATTCAGAAGAGGTTGAGACTGACATGTAAACACACATAACACATAGGTGATAAAAGAAACATGGATTCTAGCCTGGGCACTGCCAATCAGTAGTGGAAGGTTCTGTGTGACCTCCCTCCCTTTTTGGGCCTCAATTTTCTCATCAATATAATGGGGCCACACGTAAACTCCAACAGGGTTATTCTTAGGAAGGGATCTGAGAATACACGAGAAAGCGCAGAAGACTCTGCCAACTTAAAGCAGGAATCCGTGCGTGTTTAAATAAGCAAGCAGCTGGTAAAGAAAGCGTAGAGCTCCAGGCTTCCAGGAAAGGGTAGAAGAGTCCCTGTTTCTCATCTGTTTTGGTCTGAGCCCCAAGCATCCTCTCACCGACAGACAGCTCGCCCAGCCTCCAAGGAGACGGCAGAGCACACCATGAGCTCCAGCCGGCCGTCGGCCCTTCACTGCGTGGCCTCACTCCCCCACCACCTGTTTTTTAAGTTTTCAAAACTAGTTTTATGAAAGACTATTTATGAGAACGATAAGGTTGTAGGAATTAAATGAACATCTTTGCATGCATTCCTTAATAAGAAACATTCACTAGGCTCCTTGAAGCCTTTCATTTGCTCCCAGAGGAAACTGCTGTCCCCTCTCGTTTTGCTCGTTTAGCTAGAAGTGATAGTGCCCACACGCCACTGGCTGCTTCTGAACTTCAGGTGAAGGAGTAACTCTGTGTTTTCTCCCCCGGCCGGTTCTCTTCCCCCTCCACGCTGTGTTCCTGGCACCCCAGTGCTGATGTACATGCAGGAGTCCATGCGTTCTCGCTGCTGCACAAGCCCCCCGATGCACCTGCTCTCCCACAGCACCGGTGTGGGCTGTTTCCAGTCAGGTTCTTTGCTGTAACATCCCGCCATGAGCGTTCCCGTCCATGTCTCCTGCGCGCGTGGCACCCACACCCTGCACCTGCGCATTCCCGCGCTCTCTCCTGACTCCCCCCACTCTCACCCTCTACCCCTCCACCCTCTCCAAGCGTCCCCTCCCTGCTCCCTCCCTACCTGACAGTCCAGCTCAATCTGTCCCCTCTGCGGCCACATTCGTGAGCCTTTCCCCTTCTCTGCAAGCACACTGTCCGCTCCTATTTTCAACTCCACTGATAACTCTAAAGCCCTTGCTCTTCCTCCTGTATTTAAAATGCTGTTTATGTGTCTTGGTGTCTCATTACACCCAGAGCTTCCCAAAGGCCAAGCCTACCCTGTGTCCCCTCTGTGTCCCACTGCTTAGCACAAGCTTGGAACACATATGGCTCAGTGACTGAAAGGATGAGACAAATGGGAGGTTTACTGAAGCCGCCTAGTTCACTAGCACCCCATGTTTTCATAGGGAGAGTGGGGAACACTTACTGTGATCCCACAGATGAGAGAATGCTACCCAGGGCCAGACAGGATTCCTCCTGGGAAGGGAGTAACTCTGGCCTCCTCTAACAACCAGAGGTCATTGACATGTGGCCAGCCCTCAGCCCTGATCTCTTCAATACCCACCACCTAGTCAGCTGGGCTGGGGTGAGCCCCCTGGACCTGTAAGAGCCTCCTGGAGCTTCTGTCTGAAGAACGACCTCTGTTTACAGCTGAGGTGGAGTCTCCTGATTTAGTCTACCTGGCTACGGGCTCCCTCCTCCTACTCATCTTTCTCCAGAGACTCACGTTGCGTGTATTCCTGGGGGGTATCGCCTGCTAGCTTAGGGCTGAGCTGATTCCCGATCTCACCCCCTGGCTACAGACTACGTTGGGGAATGGCTTTCGACCAAATAGACCAGAATAAGTTGAAAAAATATGTAAGCAATGGATTTGGGGCAAAAACACCCATTCTCAATAAGGTATCGGGGGAAAAAAACACCTTTTCCTCTTCCTCTGGATAAGAAGGCACAGAATACAGATGTGCAGCTAGGAAGTGCTGCCATTGTTTTACTTCAAGGACAAAAGACTGCTGGAGACAAAAGCTGACACACAGAGGAGGAAGCAGAGAGGAAGAGAGAGAAATGGAGTCCGAGTCTGGTGATATGAGCTGCTGGGACAAACCGGGCCTGAACCTGACATCTAGACTTTGCAGTTATACGAACCAATATATGTTCTTTATTATTTTACCACGTTGCAATTTTGTTCTTGCAACCAGTGACAGCCTTAGTGATACACCTCACAGGTTGCCAGAGGACAGAAGTGGGAGCTGCGACATCCAGCTGTAACAGGCTGACGTTCTACATCCTTGTATCACTGGGTCTTACCGCTGTGGGTAGTTTCCTCATCAACCTCGCTGTACAGGTAAGGAGACAGTCTCTAAGAGGGTAAGAGTTTGGTCTTCACGCCAATTTTTACAGATTAAAGAAAGTGGCTATGGGAGAGACTCTGGGCAGAAGTCACAAATTACCTCTGTTCTTTGTCGCTGTGGTTGCTTTGGACTTGTTTTTAGCTGTCTCTCTGTGGTTTTCTGAAGGCAAGGAATCCCACCTCTTCTGAGCTGACACAGGCACCAGGGGGATGGTGGGGAGCTTGAGGCGCCACTCGGGCCCCAGTGAGTCCATCAGAGCTCGGGTCATTCTGAAAGGAAGGCAAGATTAAAGGGAGGTTTCCAGCTGGGCCAAGATGTTCCTCCTGTTATACATCCACGGAGGGACACGAGAGTCAACATCCTCATCGTTCCCTGGGTTGAATCACCTCCTTAGGTCTTTCTGACACGCAGCAAGAAGGGAAGGGAAGGCGTCTGCAGCCACAGACGGCTTCTCAGACCAGCAGCCCTTGAGCTCAGCGACACTGCTAACTTCGAGGTGGCGATCTGCTGCTTTAAAGGGATTTAAACCTTGCCTCACACCCCCTAAGAAAGGACCATGTGCTTCATATTTCCTCAGTGGCTCTATTATGAGACCATGCACGCATCTAACATCTGATTAATGCTCAAAAACTTTTAAAAACGCAAATCCTGTATTATTTTCAAATCCTGAAATCTTTAAGATTTCAGTGTTCCCACATCCAAAGGCTAACCGGGCCCGTGCATGCTTTTTCCTCTACTCAGAACACTCTTCCCACTCCCTGTGTTCACCGTCTCGGCCCAGCTAACATCCCCTCACCTTTCAGCTCTCAGCTTAAGAGGCTGCTCAGCACCACATCCGCTTTATTAACTGATTCCAGAATCTAGCACATCACCTGGCAGGGCCAGTCAGACTGTGCTGAATGAGTAAATGAAGTCACCTACACATGCTTTTCTGCTCCTACAACCATGTTCCTATGTTAACAGAATGAAACCACAGACTGATATCATTACAAATTCATGTCTCCAACGACCCCGGGGCTTTTCTCCTGGCCAGTCCAGCTATTTCAAAACTCTCCTCATCCCTGCTGCCTCTTCTCTCTCCTTTTCCAGAGCAAACTTCCTCATACTCCAAACATAAAGTCACCAGTGAGGGCATCCAACCTTTCCTACTTCTCTCCTGTCACAAGAGATGACAAGCCCAGCCCTCCATGGAAGCACGGGGTCCCACCTCCTCCTGCCGGTCAGGGTTCACAGCAGCCGGCATCATCTTCTCCTCTCGTGACTCTAACCATCAGTGCTGAAATCCCTTAAACGCTTCCCTCACCTCATAAAACCCTCCTGGACACCCCTCTGCCTCCCTTCACGGCCAAAAATTCTCAACTCTGCTGCCATCCAGCATGTGCCCCCACAGAAGTGCTTCTCCCCGCAGTGACTTCGTTCCTAAACCCACAGTCTCCTTCAGCTCACTGGAGTGCCCAGCACGAATGACATCTCCCTCCACTGCTTCCGTGGCGACACGAAGTGCCCCGAGTTTCCTCTCGCAGCTCCGCTCCTGCTCCTCTAAGGCCCCCACTGCCTCAAGTTCCATCTTTTCCTACATACCGGCTGTGGCCTTCATCCTCTCCCAGTCTCAGTCCCCTCTCTGTGATGACCTGCAAATCTGTGTTTGCTCCGTATGTCTCTCCTTTGCGTCACACGCACTGCCTTCCTCACATTTCCACTCATATCCCAGCCCCTCCCTTCTCAGCATGTCACCACTTGGATCACTTCTATTTCTGCCTTCTCACTACCTGCCACCAGCAAATGCTGTTGATGTATTCCCTGAACACCCCGAGTGGGTTCCACAGTCCTGTCCCCGGCCTGCGCCCTCTCCCACACCCACTGCCGGCTGCGGTCCCTGAGGCGCACCCTTTAAACACGCAGCCAGTGAGCTTTTCTCTCAGGTCTCCTGCTGCTCCTCTGCAAGAGACCCCGCATGTGGCTCATGGCACCCGCATGAGGTTGGTCCACAGTCCTCTGCAGCCCTGTGTGATCTGGCCTCACCACCGGCCTGGACTGAGCTCCTCGCCTGCAGCGTTTTGTGGTGAGGACCCCGCGCTCTCCTCCCCGGGGCAGGCCGCCCTTCCTCCATGCTGGTCCTCCTGCAGCTCGGTCTCAGGTCACCTCCTCTGAAAAGCCGTCTCTGTCCCTCCCCCCGAGCGCCCACTGTGCTGCCCCTGCCCCAGTGCGCATCACGTGGCGGAGTGCCCGCCTACTGCTGACTGGCTTTCTCCATGAGACAGAGGCAGGAGGAGTCACGACCCAGGGTTCTGTGTAAAGTGTGCACACAACCGGCAGGTGTTGAGTGGTAGCAACTAAAAGGAGGCAGAGAGAGACAAGTCAGGCCAGAAGCGATACACTAAATCCATACCATGAAGTCCTGTGAAGGGTTTGCTGTAAATGGTGTTTGGCTTTCTAGCAGCCCATGCAAAGAGGAGGAGCATGATTAGTTACACAAGTGAGGGGCCTCCCTGAGCAAAACAGTAACTACTCAGAAGGCCAGAAAGAAATCTCCCCTGCAAGCCTCATGAAGGAGTCACAGCCCCACACAGTAAGTCTTACCCACTAATAGCAGCCCTACAGCTTCGTGATACAGCTGCGTGTCTTGCGTCCCTTGTTCCAGACAACTCTCTGAAACACGTAGTTGTATTTTTTGATTTCAGTATTCCCTACTGAATCTGGCTCCGTATCTTAAGCAGACCTTAACAGGTATTACTCAGTGAATGAACGTGAGTATCAAAACGACATCACACCACCTAAGCAATTCTGAGTCCTGCTAAACCCAAGCGCAGATTCTATACACTACACTTTCTCCACATGCTCGTGAGGTCTATGCCTAGTGCAAGGGATTCCCCAACCCCAATGAAGATGACCATGGTGATGGTACTGAGCTAGTCAAGGGCAGAGAGTCCCTAAGATCGCCGGCAGTGACCCACCTGTTGATGCCTTCCAACGCCGACGTCACTCTGTCATCAATCTGCAGCACAGTCATATAGTCGACATAGGCCAGGGGGTACTTCTCCAGGGTCTCGTAGGCTGAAGCTCGCCGCAGCAGGGGCTTCATGGCGAAGGGAACCAAGGCCAGTGCGCTGGATGGAGCAGGAGGCAGACATGTCATCGGTTGCTAAGCCACTCGGGCTCCCAGCAGTTCCTGCTCGGCAGAGTCGTCTGCACACTCAGAGAGGTCATTTCTGGCACAGAGTAGTGTGTCAAAACTTACAGCTGGGACTTCTCTACTTAGACTGAAGTAGAGCAGGGAAGGAGGGCAGGGATCACGGACAGTGTCAGACAGGTGAGCGTGAGCATCCATTCGCACAGCTGCACCCACAATCACCAGGTGCCTCGTGGTTCTCATGCTACTACATGTTTCCACAAAGCCGTGGCTCGGCGAAAATCAGACTTCAGTCAGGTGGTGCTGAACTAAGACCTGTCACTGACCACGTGACTTCAGGCAAATCACCTTACTCCTTACTGCTTAAATCTTCTGCAAACCTGGCAACGATGGAAAACTTACTCTACAAGAGTGGTCCTGCGCACTCCGAGAAGGAAACCTAGCACAGGACATGGTGCTCATCTACCTAGCGCAGCTCCACGTGCATGCTCACCTCTCTCCTCCTCTCCCATCCCGCGGGGCACAAATCTACTGCCGCGGGACAGCAGTCTGAGGCCACAGTAAAGCCTGTGTTCTAGTTTACATGAAAGGAGGCAATATGAGACCAGCCTGGAGATGAGAATCTGATCACACGTCCACAACATAAAAACAGCTGGGAAGCCATCTCTAGTCTGGAACTCTACCGCACCCCCAGGTCCCAAGTCCACCTCTAACCCCTCTCGACTCCTTTTACAGCAGCAGCAGAGCTGAGACTGCAAAGACACAAGTCAGGGGCTACAGGCATCAGTAAGAGCCTCTCATTCTCAGTGACCTGGTGACACTTAGTGACAGCTCTTAATACGTGTCACAGGTACAACTGGTGGGGTCAGCCAAAAGCAGCAAGCCAGATAAACCCAGCTTCCTCTTCCAAGGCTCTCAGGCACCCGAAGTCGCCCAGTGACTTACGAAGTGCAGTCCCTGATGCAGTCCGCGCAGTTTCCATCCTTCAAGTGGCACGCAGCTCGGTTGGAGAAGAGAACACTTTCTCCTTCAGGGTCTGAAGAGCCTGCCCAGGGGAGCAGAAAGCAAGAGCCTCTCAGTGTGGGATATGGATGCCTTGCGACAGCAGATGTACATCACACCCTGTGCTCTATGGCTTTGGTGAAATGCAGCAGGGGACTGTAACTTGACCAGCTGTGCTGGCTGGAGGGGCTGGCAACTGTGCCCTTTTTTTATGGAGGGAGAACACCAAGCTTCTTGTCATTCGCGGGACACCGGTATCTTCTCATTCACTCACTCCAGCACTGAACTTGGGACCAGGCAAACATAAAAATGAAACAGTGGGCTCCTGCTGCAGAGAAGTCCCTGTTGTAATTACTGAAGGGTGTGCTCTGTTAATTTTATCAAAGCATGTAAATCCAATAAAGAAAAAAAAATGTAAAAGCACAATATGATAAATGGCCTCAACGAGTGGCGTAGGGACAGAAAAGACAGATTGATTCTTCCTGGATAAGTCAGAGAGGACTTTGTCAGAAAAACATCCTCTGGGGTGCACCCCTGTGGCTCAGGTAGTTAAGGTGCAGGCCATGTAAAGCCATGGACGCGGGTTCAAGACCCAGGGCTGGGGGTTGGGGGCATAAAAAAGAAAAAGTCCTTGAGTCTGACAAGACTGGGGAGAGTATAATCAGGGGAAGTATTAGAGCTACCCAAGAGGAGAATTCTTCAGACCTTTCTCTAAAGTTAATCCTTACCCTCACGAATCTTAGAAGCTCAAGTCATTTATTGTGGCCACAGTAATTTTCATTATAAAAAATAATTTTCAATCACTTCATACCCACTAGCATGGGCCATAATTCAAACAAACAAATAGAAACTAACAAGTAGTTTAAGAGGAAGAAAGGCAAGAATGAAGACAGGCAGCCAACAGGCAGGCAGGAAGAGAGAGGTGGACGAGGCATTTTATTTACGAAGCTGTTCATTTTAGTTGTCTCCCCTGGTCCCAGGCTACGAACACGGGTCCTTGGGGGTATACGGACTGCTTCCCAGACACGGGTTTAACACCTGAGCCACCGGAGCCAAAATTAACAAGCGTTGACTCAGGCATTCCATTAGTAGGTATATACCCCAAAGAATAGAAAACGAGCTTTCTTTTGAACATTTTGAAACACATGAAGAAATAATAGAACACTCAGTACCCATTACTAGACATAGCACGCTTTACGCTTGTTTCCACGCTATTTAATTTTTGTTAAAACGAAAACTCCATTCATCCTCATCCTTTTCCCTCTGCTTGCTCTCCAGACTCCAGACGCCAGCATAGCCCTGAAGCTGGTATGAAACAGTCTCATGCACGCCTATCTCTCTTTATTACATATACATTCACAGGTAAGATGTACTATCATTTTACATCTCTAAAAGCTCTTCCTACATGGCATCACAGTGCCTATCCTTCTGCAACTTGCTTTTTTCACAGTGTCATGTTCCCATAGTGAAGTAGGATATCTTTCATTCCATATCAACAACAACAAATAAAATTTTGTTTCTTATTTTGCCAGGCTCTGAGTGAGACGGCAAAGAGAAAGGTAAAATATATCCTTGCTCTTAAGGAGCAAGCACAGGTACTCAAAACGTGTAATCCAATCTTATGTCACCAGAGAACGGTTGCTCAGAAACCATGGTGTTGTGGTGGATAGGGTATCAGAGCCTATGGTTCCACCTGGGATCCCCCACAAGTCACTCAATCCCTCCCGTTGCCTGTGCTCGCCTATCACCTGGAGATATCACTTCACGACTTGCTGGGAAGGTTCGTTATGTCAGGCTCCTGCCTGCTCGCCTTTCGCCATCAGGAAAACTGATGAGAGAAATCAAGGGACTTGCCCATAAATTATCTAGAATCAGTAGCAGGCTCAGAACCTGACTCTCACCCCTACTAAATCCAGATACCAGGTCAACTCTTCTAGAGACCCCGAATAAATCCACATAAAAGCACAAGTTTTTTCCAGGCCAGCAGGAGAAAGGAGAAAGAAAAGGGCAGACATGGCGAGACTTCAAATTCCTCAGCGATTCATCAAGCGGGGCTGAAATGAGGAGGGAGGCCTGAAGAGGAGTGCCCTGGACAGAGAGGGGGCAAAAGTGGCTTGAAATAGCAAAAATTCAAATAAACACACACAAAGTTGGAATTTGGAGCAGGTTTTGGGAAAAGTCTTGAACTGGGCATGAGACCCATATTTTAAGTCCCACCTCTGATGTCTCTATTGTGTAACCCTGGGGTAGGCAATTTAACTCTTCTGGACTCATCCACAAAGTGTCTTATCCATAGATAAGAATAAAGATAAAAAAAGGATAATGTCTAGCACGTGGTTAAAAAAAAAAAAACTGAAAAAGAGAAGGAAGGAAAAGGGAAACAGGTGCTATAAAAAAGTTTTCAGTGAGGGTTCCTGGGTAAGGCTCCTTGGAGGTAAAGTTTGGGGAAAGGGCTGTGGTTGACTGAAATGAGCTGAAGGCTGGACGGGATGACTGGAAATAAGTTGACAGGTGGAGGTTGGACTATGCTATTCCTCTGCTTAAAACTCTGCAGCAGCTTACCACTGGGGAATGAAAGTCCAAACTCCTTATGAGGGTCTCCTGTGAAAAATGTCTACACAATTAAATTCAGTCTATCTAACTAACTTCAAGTTTTACTATTCCCTCTGCTGATGTGATAGTTTAGACTCCTACCTCAAATGAGGCTTATTTTGTCTGTGGGTCTTTGTAAGTAAGTTCCCTCTTCCTGGAAGGATTAGCACCCAAAACTTGGTGCACTTGGCTTCTTCTCATCATTCAGATTATCAGCTTAAATGTTACTTCTTCAAAGAAGTTGTCCTTGACTTCCCATTCTATGGGAGTCCCCTAGTCAACTCTATCACATCACTGCATTTATCTTCTTCATACTCCTAATCATTATTAGACAGATCTTGTCAGATTACTTAAGACCCTCCCCCATACCCAGGTTCTTCCAAAACATCAGAAGGTATGATCCTAGAGAGAATGAGCCTTCTCTGTCTTTTTACAGACTCAGGACATCTAGGAGCACAAGAAATATTAATTTAAGGTTGAATGGTGGAGAAGGAGAGGTGAGTTATATCCCCAGGGATGTTGGAGGTCAGAATAACTTAGGATGGGGGTCAACAGCACAGTTAAAAAGCACGCAGCTCACACCAATCAAGGCAGCCACTATCAAAAGAACAGCAAATAAAAGTGTTGGTGACCTCACCAACTGAGAATTTGGTGATGCTACGCACTGCTGTTGGGAATGTAAAACGGTACAACCTTTATAGTAAATGGTATGGGGGTTCCTCAGAAACTTAAAACTAGAACTACTGTATGATCCAGTAATCCCACTTGTGGGTATCCATGCCAAAGAATTTAAAACAGGATCTTGGTGCTTGGTGCACAATCATGTCCGTCATGGTATTATTCACAGCATTCAAGAGCGGGCAGCAACCGAAATGTTCAATCATCTACAACTGCTAAAGAAAATGTGGTATCTCCACACAACGGAATAGTATGCAGCCTTAAAAAAGGAAATCTTGTTACATGCGGCAACATGGACGAACATGTCCCCGAGGACACGATGCTAAGCGAAATCAGCCAGCCACGAAAGGCAAATGCTGTCTGATCCCACGCATTCGCAGTATCTAAGGCAGTCACAACCATAGAAACTAAGTAGAAAGGTGGATACCACCGGCCAGGAGGAGGGGAAATCAGTGTTTCGTGGGGACAGGTTCAGCCAGGCAAGATGAAAAAGTTCTAGAGATCAGCTGACAAAGATGCGAACATAACGAAGACGACCGAACGCTACAGTTAACACATGGTTACGATGGTAAACTTAATGGTGGTTCTTTACCACAATAAAGAAATGTGATAAAACACGTTACTATGGAAATGTTTCTGATTATGTGACTAAGCGAAAAGAACTACTAATAAAATCATAGTTTAAAAAAAAAAGGGGGGGGCGGGGAGGCCGGGAAAGAGCCGTAAAGTTTCTCCAGGACCTAAGGCGGGGGTTGGTGAGCGGAGAGCGCCCACCGGGGCGAGGACGGAGCGCGGGCGCGGCGCGGACGGGGCGCGGACGCGGCGCGGACCGGGTAGCCGGCATGGAAAGCGAGCGGACCGCCCCAAGGGACCCGGGCGTACCTTGCGCCTGCAGCATCCGCAGCGCGCGGCCGTAGAGCGCGGCGGCCTCGGCGAACTGGCCGTTGCGGAAGCTCTGGTTGCCGGCGGCGCGGAGCTCCTCCACAGAGCCGGAGAGCTTGGGGGCCATCCCCTCGCCGGGCCGGCGGACGAGGGGCGCGCTGCTTCCCGGCAGAGAAGCGCGGCACGGAGTCCGGGCGGAAGCACCGCGCCAGGAACTTGGGTCCGACGCTAATCAGATCCGGAGGGGGCGGGGCGAGCAGGGGCGGGGCCTGTTAAAAAAAAAAAAAAAAAAAAAAAAAAGGCTCCCTGCCCTCCGCGCGTGCTCAGCTCGGAAACTGCGTCCGGGAACCCAGATCTCCCGCCCCGCGCGCCGGAGTTCCCGGGACCGCGCTGGGACGTGTGAGGCGCAGGAACGCCTTGGATAGACTAGGGATAGAGGTCAGGTCGCTGCTCTCATGGAGCTTCCGTTCTCTGGGAGCCTGGTAATTAAGTCAAGTGCTTAGGACGGTAATCTCATCATGTGATTAAATGCAATATGGATTCACAAAACGGTGGTGCCTGCCATTGCAAGTGACCGCGTGGGGACGCTTAGATACAGGGTACAGCAAAGATCTCTTTGGGGGACTAATAATTTGAGCTGAGACCCGAGGAGGGTCAGGGAATGCTTTCAAGAGAGCAAGTGCAAAGGCCAGGAGACTGGCGATTTCCTGGCACTTGCTGCTCCATAAATGACACAATTTAGAAACCATGTGCTAATAGATTGGTGAAGCTCTTTCGATGAGATGTGAGCTTTTTCTTCAACCTCATCCGAAGTCATTCTAAGTCCCGATTAATATATATATATATTTTATAACTGCACATATTAAGAGGTTTCTCTTGCCTCCTAAACCAAGCTCCTCTCTTGCTTATGCTCTCCCCTCCTGGAATTCTTTTTCAGGCGCTTTTTCTCTTGCCTAATTCTGGCAACCTTCAGTCTACTCAAACATTACCACCTCTGAAAGCCTTGCCTGACTCCTCCCATCTCCTCCCATGTACCTCCTCTACCATCATTTCCGGGATTTCTCCCTAATTAAGTACAGATCACTCCGTGGCTCATTTTACTACTTTCTTGCAGAAAGGCGAGGCGGTTGTTACAGGCAGGAGGTAGGCCTTTATTTTTCTATCCCAAGACCAGAGGTGGCTCCCAACTTGGACTTCTAAGAGGTTTGTTGACAAACACTTGGTCTCTACTCTTAAGAATGTAGTTATAATTGTGTAAACGCTTGGCCCAACCCGACTATAAACTTTCCGAGAATTGGATCGTTGTTCCATCCCCTCAGCCCAGCACAGGCCCACACCAGAGGACAGAACAAACACTTAGATGAGGTACACCCTGAAGTCCAATTTTTGCCTTGAGAGTCTCCTGGTGTGGAAAGGAACCAAGACTTCTCTAAATCAGTCACAGTAATCGCAATCCCTTTGGCCAATGATGGTTCGGCTGTAGATGTGTGGCCCTGACCTGGCCAATGAGATTAGAGGATGTCTGCTGGGTGCTTCTGCAAAAAATTCTTCCTCCCCTTTTTATATGTCTGTTTGCCATAATGTTGGCTTACAAATGCGACACCTGGAGATGTGGCAGCCCTTTGTCAACTGTGAGGCAACAAGCACAAGTGTGCAAGTCGGTGCACTGAGTTGGATGGGAAGAGAAAGATGAAAGTGACATCATTGGGCCACTGAATCAGCCCTGGTACTGCTGACTTCTGGACTGCTCATTAACCAACAGCAAATGCCATTTATTGCTTTTTTTTTTTTTTTTTAAATGCTGTATTTATTCTAAGTGACAAATATACATGCGGCAAGTTGTATTTCCCGTCATCTCCCCCAGCCTCACAGAACTTATCTTTTTGAAAGACTGGCCTAGACTGGACATAAGTTGAACTGTGTAACACATCATCCTTTGTGACTTCTACATAATGCAGTGTTTTGCAAGGTTCTCCCAAGCAGTAGCATGTATCAGAACGTCATTTCTTTTTCATGGCAGAAAAGTATTCCATTGTGCATATGCTGAATGTTTGTTTTATCTGTTCATCAGTTGATGGACATTTCGTTTCTAGCCACTTTTTACGTTTATTAAAATTTTTGTTTTTTCAGTTAACCATTTCATCAAGGCACATTCAATGTATTCAACTCTACATGGTTTCCTTACTGAGATAATATACACAGACATTACTGGACAAATATTTAAAACTTATTTTTGGTTTAAGTGCTTCTTTCTGGAATTCTCTCCCTCTCATTTTAAAGAGAGAAAGCATTTAAGGAAGGAACGTCTTTTTTAGTTATTCAGTCTGTATGCCAATGCTTTAGCCACCTGAGTCACAAGGGCACACCATCTTTTGTTTTTTTAAAGAAGGAGAGGAAAAAAGTATTTTGAGGAAGGAAAATAGAAAAGGAAGTACTTTTCTTTATTTTGATTGTCCTCCCTCCCCCTTGGGTTTTACGTGGTCTAGCGCCTGAGCCACCAGGGTACTATATTGATAGCTTCTTGAAGACATTTTCTGCCTTCCTTGGTTGAAAGACTAGCAAGTAAAGATGTATTAAAATCAGAACAAGTCTTATATTTCATTTGATTTACTCAGGCTCAGCCAATGCTTTCACATGGGGATTCCAAATCATGAGGCCAAATACAGTTAGTTTGGGGAAAGAAGATTAAACAGCATCATCATTTGTCAATTTGTAGTTCTGGATGATTTTCACAGTTTAAATTGAAAACGCACTGAATAATATGGCTTAGGGAAGGAATTTAAAACAACTAGGGAATTGGCTTGACAGGTCACAGAACAGTCAAAAAGCTAGCAAAGACCACTGAGGAAGCCGAAAGGCAATCAAAAGCAGGATGTCACTACAGTGTCCAGGATTTGAATATAAAAGGGAAGTGGTGACTATTAACAGTGCAGAGGCTACAGTAGAGTGGAAGCTAGAACCAAGTCAACCCTAGTCTACGAGAAGCTGAAGACACTACTTGCTGGATAATTACTCAGAAGCAAAGACGGTAGAAAGAGACTTTGGCTTCTCTTACTTCCACTGTCTCCAGCTAGAGCTGGCTGAAGCCAACCAGAAGTCAGTAGACATGAAAACCTGGGATATGAGCCCATGGGGTCTGTACCCTTTCCCCAGATTTCTTAAATATGACCGCACAATTCTTTAAAGATGGATAAATTGGATTCAATAAAAATTAAGCATTTTTTGCTCTTCAAATGACAGTAAGAAGAGAATGCAAAGCTAAGCCCCAGAAAATGTCTGTAAATCATGTATCTGATAAAGGGAATGCATCCAGAATGTTAAACTTTCAAGAGCTCACCTTTACTCTCCTTAGCTGTGTATGTGCCTCTCAGCTTCCCCACCTATAAACTGGGGATAATTCTTATTTCATAGGACTGTTTTGAGGATCAAGTATAGGTCTAGGATTGTGCCTGGCACATAGTAGAGTCTCTCAGTAACTATCTCCTTCTGTGTCATGGGAATGACTCCATTATCTTGTTTTCAGCATATGGGTGCCATACCTGGATCTCCCTGAAAGGTGACTGCTCAGTAAATTTTGTAGATAGTACCTTTAGTAAAAGCATGTCAACTAAAAACAGTGGGAGGTTGCTCTAGGTAAATTTTCTCCAGTAATTTACAACGTGGGTGACCACCGCACCTCAGGATTTCCAAGTGGCAATAACTGGTGCAGAAGCTCTGACCTCCAAGCCCCACCAGTTTAAGGTTAGTGCTGCATTCTCCAATCAGATGGATTTCTGGACTTTTAATTCCCAAGTCAGTGTTTTTAGCTCTGTGATCTTCCCCTCTTGACCTAAGAGACTATTACTACTACTCACCGAGGGTTGTTAGAAGTATAAATGAGTTAATATTAAGAAAGCACAGGTAAACAGTGAAACAAATACATAAAATATGGGATAACGTTACTAGGACTAAAATCGATAATACACGACATATATGACCAGAGCTTAGTAAACATTAGTCATTTTTATGTCCGCGAACCGACTTAGGTGAGATTAAGAGGGTAGAGCAATTCACAAATCTGCAAGTTGATGTTCTGTGACGTCGAGGCACAAGGCAGGCACGGTCCAGCCTCCACCTGGAACAAAAATTCAACCAGGTAAGGACCGTAGAAAACTACAAATAGTTCTACCAGGAGTCCCTGTTAAGTCTCCACAGTTCTTCTCAAGCCAGCGCTTCGCAAAAATTCTCAATATCTCTGTCCGAGCAGTGAGAGGTCGGGCCCCAGGCAGAGGTGAGGACACGGCCGTTTGCGGACCCAGAAACCCGCGCAAGCGCCGGGCGCCGAGACAGCAGAGCCCCACTGCTCAGCAGTTCCGGGTTCGCGCGCCTGCGAGCCACGTGACGCGGGCGCCAGCCCCCACGTGATCCAGGCCCGGCCCTCGCGGCCCCGCCCCACTCCGGCGCGGCACGCCGCTTCCGGTAGGGGCGGAAAGCGGAAGTGTGGGAGGGTCTGCGGGGCGGGCTCGGGGAGGTCCCGGGGGAGGATGGAGCAGTGAGCAGGTCTGGGCGGCTGCTGGATGCGCCATGGAGACGGTGCAGCTGAGGAACCCGCCGCGCCGGTGAGGGGGCCATTGACTGCGAGGACTGGGTGCGGGGAGGGGAAGGCGGGTAGCGGCGGATCGAGGACACCTGTGTGGGAGTCCCCGGTGGAGGGGGTCCTGCCGGGCGAGGGGACGCGGTTGGCGGGGCACCTGCTGAGTTGAGGAGCGCTCTGGGTGGGGATCGGCGGTGGGGAGCGAGCCTGGAGCGGGGAAGACGTAGGGCTGGTTAGAAACAGCACTTGTTGCGGGGGGACGTCCTAGGGGCAAGGGGAGGAAAGCGGGGACCAGCTAGTGAGAGCACCGGCCGGAGGGCTGGGGCCACTGGGGGAGGCTCTGCTAGCGGGGACTCTCCGAGGTAGCGGGAATGCTGAAGCAGCTTGAGAACCTGCTTTGTAAAGTGGGGAGGCTTTGTGAAGAACGGGGCGGGAGCAAGCGGAGGGAAGGCTGGTTGGACTTTCCAAGAGAGAGCCCCACCTGAGGGGTGCAGTGGGGGCGGATCTGTTGAGGGAACGAGCTTGCCAAACTCTGAAGTTGTGCCAAGGAAAGTTAAAGGTCTAGCTGGGGAGTGGTCGTGGAGGATGGCATTTAGGAAGATGATCTTGGGAGTGTTCCCCCTCTAGGATGATGGTGGCACCTTGCATTCTTGATGTCCAGTGTCTCCCTAGTTTTCCGCTCGTCCTGCTCCGTCCTTCAAGACCCCACAACGGGAGGTAGACGAATGTTTTCCAGTTGGGCACACTGAGGCCAGGAGAGTTGAGACCCAGTCCTGTGTGTTTCCTTCCTTTGTTTTAGGTCAGGGTCACGGCCCCGTGCCTCATTCAGGCTTCGATTGTTTTTTTTTTTTTATCAGCTCCAGAGCCTACTGGTACTTGGAGTATTTTTTGAGTTAAGATCAAAGAGGTGACTGATCCTAGAAAATCTGAACTCCTGGGTTGCTTGTCCTGGTATAGTTGACATGCTCTTTCAGCACTAGGGTCTTCTGTCACTTTACACATCTGGAGAAAAGAGAGTAGAGACTGAGGGAGTCATGCTTCTCTGAGGCTAGATAGCTTCTGTTTCACGACTTCCTGGGCCAGAATGAGGCCTGAAGTAGGAAGTGTTCAGTGTGTGGGGGTTCGTTCGGCAATGGAGAGGTGAAAGAAAGGGCTGAGCACTTGGGCTGAACACTTGGGGATTGTCTGAAGTGCACAAACACGGCAGAAAGCAAATCGCAGAAAGCAAATCACTGCTTGGGATGAACTCATGATTTGCCCTACTGTAGTGTGCTGAGACCGAAATAATAGATTATTGCATTCATAAAGTACCTACTGGGTGCCAGGCCCTGTTAGTGCTTTCTATGTCTCCTGTTAAACCTTGTCACGTTGGTGGCATTCAACTTATAAAAATGGTAATTTCATATCGTTCAACTTATTATTGACTCGTTTGATTCCTGTTAACAGTTCCATTAGGCAGTTCCTCTCTCGTAATTTATAGGTGATAAAACCGAATCACAAAAAGTTAGTGAATTGCTTGTGGTCCCACAATAAGTGGTAGAGCTGAGATTTTAATCCAGGCGGTGTAGTCCAGAATCTATGCTCTTAACTGTCTCTCTGATGCCTCCCTTCAAGTACCTGTTCAGGAGCCTCGTGTCCGTTGGCAGATATTTACTCTAGCACCATAGTGAGCCAATTATAAATGTACGCTGGTATATTTTTCTTTCTGAAATGTGTTCATTCTTTCTCTGTGGCCTTGGTTTAATTGAAAAGAGGATTAGGAATTTGAGTTTTGTTTCTGTTTTTGTCTTGTGTTGTATAATCTTGGACAAAGGAATAAATCTCTTTGCTTTTTTACAGTACCTTTTGGATTAAAAAATTAGAAAGTGTAAGAGAAGAGCATTGTGGGACTGAATTCCTCAATGATTGGTGCTTTCCAGTTCTTTATAACCAGTGGAGTGCCTCTTTTGCAGCAAATTAACTTTATTATCATTCGTATTGGCTGGGGCTAATATAACCTTCCGTAGACTAGTGGCTTAAACAAAAGAAATTTGTCTTCTTCCAGTTCTAGAAGCTGAAAGTCTGAGATACAGCTTGTTTCTATTGCCTGACTCCTTGGTTTGTAAATGACATGGCTTCACTTGGTTTTCCCTCTGTACCTGTGTGTGTCCTCTTCTTATAAGGACCCCAGTCATTTTGGATTAGGGCCCACCCATATGACCTCGTTTTACCTTAATTGCTTCTTAAAATACCGTCACATTCTGAGGTACTGGGAATTAGGGCTGCAACATACAAACTTGAGGGAGGGAACACAATTTTATTGCTATTTAAAAAGCTTCATTTTTTTCTTATAACCCATATCAAATTCCGTGTGGAAAAATATATGCATATGTATATATATATACATATATATATAAAAAATAAAATGTGTAGGAGTTTCAAGATGGGAGAAAGAGGCCTGATAATTAGCCAACTATTTCATGAACACCCTTACTTGTGTTTGGGAAGATGTAGCTGTCTTCAGAGATTCGAATGGCATATGTTTCCAACAAGAGATAGGAACCCCAATCCAGGAAATATTCTCTGTGGCAGGAGTTTGACACTCGTGTGTGACTAAGCGATGATGATAGGTTAAAGTCCATGTCTTCCTTTAAAAAGGAAGCTGCCATTAGATAGTGATAGCGATAGCGCGATGGAAGGTACAGCGTGCATTTCTGGAACGCTGGCCGTGCACGTGGCCATCTGACTTAGAAGAAGTGCATCCACCATTATTGGTCCATGAAGGTCGTGCGGTCCAGGCCTTCTCACTTGGGGCAAGCGCTGAAACTACCTAGGTATGGGGAAGTCCAGCTGAGAGTGTTGACTCATCAGCTTGGGCTGTCATGAAAAAACAAATGATTTTCCATAGAAATCTTATTCGTCGATTAATACACACACATTTTTTTTACACCCAGACCTAAGTCTTAAACCCAGGTCTTTGGGCTTTACATAGACTATACCTTAGTCGCCTCAGCTGCCTGAGGATGTGCCCCAGAAATATTTTTTAGATATTCTGTTTTATTTTGAACACTCGCAATGATTGCCCATAAAAGGTGAATGATTCCCCTAGTTACTCCATGTACCACATATTTCTGGCACACCGCTGGGTTATTAGGCACCAGAGGTAGAAAAATCCCTTACCGTGGGCCTCAAACAAAAAACCACTAAGGTAGTGTTCAAGAAGCGTCTGAGCAGTCATAGCTTTGTTAAGGTATTATCAGAGGCTTGCAGCTGTCTCTCGTAGCGCAGGCAGTTTCCTCTCTTCTGTTGTGGTCTCCAGCAGCTGAAATAGTGAGTTTTGCTTTTTGTAAACCACAGAATCAGCTTCTCAAAGGAACACAGTTGCTCTTCCTTTATATAAACTGTTTATAAAACTTTAATTAGACTTGAGAAATGAGGTATTGTTCATTGTTTATATAATTCTAAGTCCAGTGCTTCATAGAAAAATCCTGGTTAATGAGATGTTTGTTCTGACGTCTGAGTTCATAGAAATTTCACTTCTGAAGTTTAAGAGAAGTTTCACTTCATCCCTTTTTGTTTTGAATCTGGGAGTTTTTAATGATGTCATTGGAATTTAATTTTTAGGACCTTTTAATTTTCAAAGGTCAGTGTGGTTATTTCGTTGATTTTCAAGTTATGGCAATTAATGACTTGGAACAATTCTCCATTTTTCTAGTTTTAGTCTTTGATATTTATAAAACTCTATGTTTGAAGTCGGTGTTTATTGGTAAACACACTTGACGTGTTCAGGATTTAATTTTTAATTTTTTGGTTTTGACTGTTTTCTCTAGGAAGGTATACATTTGTGTGTGTGTGTATTTTTAGTTTAAGTTTTTCCTTGAAAAATAGGTATTGTCCAGCTGATTTAAGTCTTTTTCTTTACAAAGAAATCCCCAATGCAACTCCTTCCATATTTTACCGTTTCCTGAACTCTCTTTTCTTTGTTGCCCTTTGCAATTTCAGGAAGCCATTGTGTAGATGATACACACATACACACATACTCCTTTGCAAGCTCCTTCTTAAAGGCTGTTAGTAATTTTCTGAGATGCCAGAGTGTTTTCAAGTAAATGTTGTTTTATAGCCGCCCATGTTTTGTATCGATTTCCCGTATAGTGGGAAAAAGAAACAATTATCTGGAAGTTGGAAGGAGTTGTCTATCTTTGTTTTGGGGAACTGGTCAAAAATGTATGACTGCTCATGGAAGAGTCTTTGAGAGACTCTTCGAAATTCCCAGCTGCTTAGTTATTTTTCATGTCTGAGAATATACTTTCTACTTTGTTTTTGTGATACCTATAGAACCTATGTGTTTTGATGGAATTATGGAAAACTTCACATAATATGGATCTACGTGTTTTGATGGAATTATTAAAACATTGTTAATGGAAAGCAAGAGTCTTCTATATCTTCCTTGACCTTCTGTCTAAGGCCCTAGTTAACCTTACATTACACATCTTTTCTGAAGAGGTCGTTAAGCCACTTTAATTCATGGAATCTTAAGGCTTAAATGGATTTTAAAGGTTTGATTTAATGTTTGAACCTATTCTACAGCATTTTGAATGAATGACGGTTCATTTTCTGTTTCAGTTCTCCAGTGACAGGGAACCTGACTGAGACTTCTTAGGTAGTCTAAACTATCTTAGAACAACTTTTATTGTTAGAAAATTCTGATACTTCATTGAATTGAAATCTAACCCTGGGTCAGATTGCTCTAACTTCCCGTCCTGATTGTGCTCATCAGGGTGACCTAGGACAAGTTTGTCCCTTCATAGCACAGCCCTTCGCATCCCTTAAAAGCCTCTTAACTTCCCTCTGCTTTTGTTTACTAGTGAAGACTTTGTAGAGAAATTCCTAAGGTGATCATTATAAGATAAAGTATTTTGTGTTCTAGTTGCTTACAAGTAAAATGTATTTTTATGTTTATATTTCTTTCTTCTCAGGCAGCTGAAAAAGTTGGATGAAGATAGTTTAACTAAACAACCAGAAGAAGTGTTTGATGTCTTAGAGAAACTTGGAGAGGGGTGAGTGCAGAAAATATGGGTAGACCAGTAGTTCCTCATCTTTTCCTGCCCAGAAGCATATGAACCTTTATCGTGGTAATAATTCACTAGCCTAGGAAGAGAGGGCATGTTGCCTGTCATTCACTGCTGTAGGTGGAGAGGGAAGTAGTTTTACAGATCAGAATGCCCTTTTTCTCTACTCCCAATCATTGCTATAGACAGATTCAGTGATTCTTGGTCTTTTTTTTTTTAACGCCGAAGATATTTGTTGTTTTCTCTCTTGTAGAATCCCTGGTTTATATGATTTTATCTGTTTAACAGATATAACTATTTAGCTTATATTTCTTTAAACATTTTTGTTAATTAGACATATTCTATTTATAACTTCTGTTCAAAATGCAATAATTGCTGTTTCAATAAAAAACAATGGAATTCAGTATTTTAGTTAGTGCAACTTTGTGAAATACAGTAAATAAATCATGATGTATTACCACCTTCATGGTTTTTCTAAGCGATCCAAAATCCCAGGGTGGGACCAGTGGACTTCTTGAAACACAGACTTTGAATGATATAAAATACTGTTGCATGATATTTAGCAATAAATAGTAACCATGATTGACTATGAAAGTCAATAAAGATTCAATATAATTTTTTGTACTTTTGCATATCCTTTTAAATTTAATCCTCTTATTTGTTTCTTCTTCTGTAATGACCAGGACATTAAAATATTAGGGAAATTCTTTCTTAAGTTGTTATTGTTAATTTTTAAATAGCTAATCAGTTCATGTGATTCAGAATTCAAAGAGCATGAGCGTGTATCCAGTGAAAAAAAATCTACCCCTACCTCTCTCAGGTACCCAGAAGCAACCAATATAGCCAGTTTTTGTGTATCCTTAAGAGGTGGTTTATGCAGATATAAGTAAATAAATGTTTGTGTTTTTTAACTTCTGGGAATAGTAGTGGTTCAAGAGAAGACCTGAAATAATAGTTGAAAAAAAGTCTGAAGTCTAACTACTAAATGCTCTTTAAAGTCAGGTCCCAGGTATCATTAGATTATTTGGAGGTTTAGTGTTATCTGTGCCTCATATAAACTAGCAGCAACGTTAAAGGCAATCCTGGATTACTTGGGATAAGTTTTCGCGGATTACCTCCTTGTAAAAACATTAGTTGCCACCTTTTTGTAATTGGGAAAAATACTCTTTGGAATCAAGAAAGAAGGGCCGTAAAAGATGATACCAGCTGTGCTGCTAAAGGACATGTTTGAGAGACTCTGAAGACTGCAAATTGACTTGGCTGCTTTTTAAAGGTATGGAACACAATGGTCCCTTTATATCCCTTGCCTGTCATTTTCAGCTTTTGCTTGGTACATGCTGTTTATCTCAAGGCATTGGGTCCAAAACCCTTAATCTAACAATAATCACAGATTATACTTGGAATAAAACAGTGAGAGGTAGGCATAATTGCCTGTGTAACTAACTTGTCTTTCACTTTTAGTGAAAGTTAAGAGCATAGATTCTGAAGTCAAACCTGGGTTCAAACCCTTGTTCTACTATTTATTATGCATAATAAACAAGCGAGCTTGAGCAAATTGCTTATATTTTGAAGCTTCACAAACCTATCTATAAAGTGGAGATAATAATAGTATCTCCTCCATAGGGTGCTGGTAAGTATTGCATGAAATTAATGGTGGTAAAGTGCTTTGTATGGGCTTCTCAAGTACTTGTAAGTGGCAGCTATTATTATTTTTAAGTGTATCAACTTAACTGTTTTTTTCAGACCTTAGGTTAAATCAATATTAACTCTTAAGTCTTAAAGTCTTTTTTATTAATTCATGAAGTATCTCTGTTTTGGGTTGATGGATTTGGGGAAATGTCAAAAGAAAACTACAGAGACTGTATCAGGAATGTAATATAAGGAAAACCTAAGCTAATTACGATTTTTAATTGTGTTTTAGATCCATGGTGGATGACTTCATCGAGCAACTTGGGAATTTCCCTTCAAAGATACCACCAAGGAAAAAATGAAACCTCAGCTCTTTCTTCGCATGTTATTGCTATATTATTTTAAATGGTTTCACAAATGCTTGGCTTTCTTCATCCTGACTGCATGAACTTGAACAAGCTTTGTTTTACTAGCAAAATCCTAAAGAAAGCCCTGAAGTGCACTTCTTTCTAAACATGGACTGCATACCGTCCTGACGTGGTTCTGGACATGAGCAGCTTGGTGGTTTCAGACACTGGTGTCTCCTAAAAGGAGTTCTAGCTAGAGGACTGCATGGGACTCCAGGGGCTGTAGTCACTTTGTGTCTGAGGCAGCGTGTGGATCCGTGGTCAAGTTAGAACTAAACTCCAGACCAGCAGACAGCACTTGGAAAGTATTTTGCATAGAGCCTAGAGCCTAGCATCTTTTTCCTTCTACTATGCTGAAAAGGTTTACCCATTGGCTAATTTACTTTCTTTTTTTTTTGAGAGGAAGGAAGGAAGGGAAGGGGAGAAGGAGGAAACCTTTTTGTTTTAAAAATTTTTGGGTTTCTTTTCCCCCTCAGTCCCTGGTCGCGGACCTGGTTCCTTGGGCTGTACATGGTCTACACTCCAGCTGACAGCCTCCTGAGCACAAGGGCATCTCTCATTTATGTTTTTATCATAGGATAAAAACAAAATCATCTTGCCTGTGGTTTCATAGCTAGTGAGTGAGATCGTTAAAACTTAGGCCTCATTTTGGCCTCCGATGCTGTTTTCTGTTTTTCTACATGGATCCTTGCCTTGTATGTCTTACATGCAACCCCCCTTTCCCATTATCCTTGTTCTCTGCCAGTTAAAATTCTCTGAGTCTTAATGTTTATTGTGGGGTAGTAGGTTTTAAGCAACTTGCCTGTAAGCGTGTTTGCTAAAGGCTTCTAAATCCTTTTCAGATTACCATATAAGTGCTGCATGTGGAGCCATGCATCTTAATCGCTCCTATGAGCAGCTGGTGTTTTCTTTACGCTGGAGAGTACGGGGAGGCCTGGAGGCTGTCCTGCTCAAGATGGTGGATGAGTGCATGCAGAGACTTCTTCCCGTTCCAAATATATACGAATAATGAATGCAAGTTAATTTTACATACATAGCCACTTATGGATAATGGGTGGAAAATAAATTTGTTGTATTAAGAAATGGGTGAAACATGCTCTGCCCTTGTCAAGAAATTGCAGGTGGGCTTCCTGCATGAAGTTGTAGGCTGAGACAGGGCTCCCTGTCTGAACTAAAACTGAAATAAATTCATCTCATCACCACTAAAAAGTATCATTTGCTGGTAGCCTAGGCCGAAGAAAGCAGAGTTGTTTGTTTAACAGTGGGATTGGGCCTGGACTGCATTCAGGTATGGTGCCAAACCCCCAAACTCCTAACTCAGGACCTTAAATTGTACAGCCTAGATGACAGGGCTGAGGGAATCATGAAGCCATCGATACTGTGAAACTCTCATGACTGAATGTTTTGTAGAAGAGTATCCTTCAAGATAAAAGGAAGACTATACAAAGAAATCCACTGTTATAAGATAATGAACAGACCTAACAAATGGGAAAATTGATACCCAAGGATAAAGAAATGGAGCAATCTGAAAAGAGATTTAACACATTTGTGTACAATTGCCAAAAAATAAAATAAAAGGAGTGTCTAGCATGCTTACAAGAATTAACATGAAATGCAATTATTAACATGAAAATTAAAAGTTGAGAATCTTGGCACTGAAGACTACAGTAATTAGGTTTTTAAATATTGAAGTTCTAAATTCCAGTACATTGGATAAACATCAAACTAAATAAACTGAAAAGAAAATTTGTAAATTGAAAGATAGAAATGAGTCTGATTGCAAAGTGCAGGACAGAGAGATATAGTCCTGGGGTCCATGCAAACAGTATGGATTGGGAAGCTCTGATAAAGTTCCAGTAAGAATTCTAGAAGAAGTTAAGAGAGGTAGAGGGGAAACAGACAGTGTTGAGAATTTTACAAACTTGAAGACTTCACATTGAAGAAGTTTATGAAACACCAAAAAAAAATTAGCTCTTTTATTATAGTAACATTTTAGAATATTAATGCTAAAGAAGAAATTCTAAAAGCTATAGATAAAAATTGCCTGCGAATGTTGATAGTCGATTACTGACTCCTCAGCTTTAATAGAAACTGGGAAACCGCAGTCAGAGTGCTGAGAGAAAGCTGTTGTCAAAGAATTCTATATCCAGCAAGATTCATCCAGAGTGAAGATTAAAGAAAGACTTTTTCAGACTTAGGGGACCTAGTAAATCAGTAATGCCTTTGGGTGTGCCCTGGTGGAGCAGTCGTTAGGTCAGTCACCTCCGAAAGAGTGCAGGCCATATAACCCTGGAATTGAGTCCTGGGCCCTGGGGAAAGCAACCAGTGTGAACAAGTAAATAACATAAAATAAAATAAAGATGTTTCTTTGCCTTCCTCCATGCATGCTTCCTTGCCATCATAACTGCCTGCCCCTTTCGGTTTTAAAAGAAAAAAAAAAAAAGAATGTCTCTAATGAAAATAACAAAATAACCCAATTAACAATAACTAACTGATAAGGTTGCTGAGTAACTAACTAACAATAAATCTGGAGGTGAAAGATCCCAGAATGGTTAATTGGTGTGATAATGGTTTAACATTTGTATAGCTTTCATGGTTTCAAGATGGCTGCATTAGTTCAAGCATCAAGCAGGAAAGGAAGTGGGAAGTAAAAAAGGGTTCCTTGTGTGCTTCTCTCTCAGGGAAGAGTCTTTCCCAGAAACCCTTCGGCAGTATTTCTCTCAAATTTCATTGGCCAGAACTGGGTCATATGCGCACTACTAGTTCAGCCACAGGGAACTGGGAATATTGGGACTGGACCATCAGGTGTGTATCTCCTGCGACCATGCATTTGCCACCCTAACAAATTGAGGTTATTTTAGCAAAGAGGAAGGGGCAGTGCTTGGGCCAGTGGTTGCCTTCCTCTGGCAAAAAAAAAAAAAAAAAGAAAAGAAAATGAAAGCTTACACAAATGTAAGGATAATTACAATAGCTTTGCAGACAGGGGATTTGGTTGGAATGGAAGTTTATGTGCTCTGCAGAGATTTTTTTTTATGTTTGATGTTACTTTCACATTGCAGCAGTGTTTAGGATTTTAGCAGCTGAAGCACTCAGCTACTTTGATATATTAGGTGGCCCTGTTTATTTCTTTGTTTTGAAGGAAAGGTGCAGACAGGAATGAAGGCAAGTAGGCAGGCAGGCAGAGAGAGGAGGAAGCGCTTTATTTCTATTGAGTTGTTCACATTGGTGGTTGCTCCCGCTGGACCCAAGTTGCGAACTCAGGTCGTTGGGGTGTACATGAACTGCGCTGCTTTGGAGACCGTGGGCCTAACTGCTCCTCAGCTGAGGTACCCACGTTTTGTTTTTCCCACTCAGACGGGTGTGAAGAAACAGGTGTATTTGAGAAATATGAAGGACAATTTACTTTTTCACTGGTGGGGTTCTAGTGAAAAAATAATCTGTGCAAGATGATGGTATTTCATTTGACCATCACAATAGTGTCGTAAAATAATTCGTATTGTCTTTTTGCAGGTGAGAAATTTGAGACCCAGCAAGGTTAAGGTTAATAATGTTTATAAAAGTAGCTAATATGTAGTGTCAATGGGTCTCAACTTCTTGGTCTTTAGATTCGAAATCTTAGGCTTTCTTAGCCTCCAAATTGAATGGATATGTAAGCTCCTAATTTATTTTGATAATAAGCTTTTAAGAGAATATGGAGTAAAAGGCAAGAAGAATTTGTATGTGCGCTGTTCACCTGATACTAGCATATAAAGACACTTGGATTTTCAGTTTGTTTCCATAATATTTTGTGTATTATTGAAAGTAAGCAGAGCAAGGACAAAGAACTCACGGTACTGGAATGCTTGAAAGAAAACAAAGACTTCCACTTCTCTCTTTTCCGTTGGTATCGTGGTGAGCACACAGATTTTGTATTCAGACAGTGTTTTCCACTAATTTATCAGTTATGTAACCTTGGTCAAGTTATGTCACCTCTGACCCTTTTTGCAGTTACCTATGCAGACAGGATCCTGGTCTTTGTTTTTTTGTAGATGCTGCGGTTTCTAACCGATGTCAGGCATGCTATGCATAATTATGTCAAGAGTACATTCAGTCAAGTTTAAAAGTGAATTTGTTTTTAATAATCATTTTGTTCTTTTGTTTACAATGCTGCATTCATTTTAGGCTATTCATATGTTATCCCCGCCACCAGAGCGCTCAAGCCCTTCACCACCACCTGTTCCTTCTTTTCTTCCTCCCCCTTCCCACCCTACAGCATGCGATGTTTTTAAGGTGCTATTTTGTAGGACTTCTCAAGACAGTTTTTTCCAGATTGCTTCAACTACTGCAGTTTTGCAGAGATAGCTAAGTGCATCTCTGTGTCTTAGGCACTTAGGGTATAAACTAGTACTGCAAGCTGATTGTGTTTGGCCGCTCTCCTGGCATGCTTTGATTTTTATAAATGTTCTCCTTCCCCCAAATACAGGTCCTATGGCAGTGTGTACAAAGCTATTCATAAAGAGACTGGTCAGATCGTTGCTATTAAGCAAGTTCCTGTGGAATCAGACCTGCAAGAAATCATCAAAGAAATCTCTATCATGCAGCAGTGTGACAGGTGAGGGCATCTAGTGTCACTTAGAGGGAGACTGGTTTTGAATTTGCTGTGACTATATGAGTTTGAGGCCTAGAGATTTATTTAGATGTTTTGCAGAGGGCCAAGTTTAGTGGACTCACTCTTCATGTTTTCAGAAAAAAATATGATGAGATTGGTGTGTTTGAGTAGTTAAACTTCTATAGTTTCTGTTTCTGTGTTCCTCCTCCCCCCTTTTCAGTAAGCCTTTTCAGAACTAGGAAGAGGCAAAAGGTGGTGCTAGTTTGTTTTTTTTTTGTTTTTTTTTGATAATGATCTCTTTTACTTCCTATTGAGAAAACATTTCTGCAGAGACAGTTAAGAAGAGATCATTGTAATGCTTTTTAACTGCAGAAACCTTAGAACACCAGATCTATAGAAAGAGAATACTTATTTATAATATCCTCCTTTACTTTAAAAAATTATTCAAACTCAGAGTATTAGTTAATATTTTATTTTTGAGGAACTAAGATTTGTCAGATGCTGTAAGCAGGAAGTCAGGCCAACAGGCAACCACAGAAAAGCACGTGGTTTGCTCTGAAATTCTGTGACAACATGGGTTGGGCACAGGGATGGAACAGGCTGCCCCAGAACTGTTTAGATTTGAGAAACACACACTTCAGAGCAGCACCAGCCCAGAGTTAAAAGGGGAGGGAGAAAGTTGCATTTGAGACTGCTTCCATTCTTCTGAAGCCCTTTGGGTTGGCAGATTAATTTAGTGCTTTTTTCTTGTAAAGTTTCATCCTTAGGGGCAGGTGAAGCTCCCTACTAGGAAATTTGCCTGGGAGCCCTTGCGAGTGGTTTCAGACATAGGGATATAGTCTCTCTCCCTCCCTTTCTTTTATTCTTTATACTCCTATACTCTAGCAGAGTTACTCTGTACTGGGTAAAATCCCTGTTTCTTGTTCGGATTGACTAGAGTAAGGTAACTGTTCTTCCGGTCCCTATATGCATTGGGACTGACCGTTTCTTTTTTAAAGCATTTTTCATTTACTTGTTTTGATTGTTCCCCCGATCCCAGGTCCTGAACCTGGTCCTTGGCCTTTACGTGGTCCACGCTTCCGGCTTATTAGCGCCTGAGCCTCCAGGGCCCTCCCAGGACCTTACCCTGTTTGAAGACTGTGTCAGAACTGTGTGCCAGACAGGGAATGCAAATGTCAGTAAAGAAGAGATATTTTGAAGAGCCTACTCTGCTAAGCACTAGAAGGAATACAAAAATACAGGGCAGAGTTCTCATTCTTTGGGAGTTTAGAGACTAATTGAATGGGCTGAATTTATATATTTGTAGGAAAACCTGGTTGACAATGCAGTTGTATAGGATATATTCCAGCAGTCAGTACATGACAATAATTGCCTCTTGGAGACAGTAAATGCTCTAGGAATTTAGGGAAGGGAAAGCATGAAGGGTGGTCTGGACCTTAAAAGACTTAACTTATCCATGTCTTCATTAATAATCATTTTGTGTGTGCATGTGTGTGTGCGTGTGCGCGTGTGTGTATGTATTACTGTTCTTCTTTTCATTGATATGTGTCGCAAAGGGCACTTGACATTCTGAAAATTAATGAAACCTAGTTGATTTTCACCTCTTCAATTATCATACAACTTTATTATGTAACCCTGCTAATAATCTAGCAGGTTAAAGCTAGTAACTCTCAAGAGGGCAGATTATTTCATTTTAATGGGATGTTTGACTTTTCCCTAAAATTTCTTGTTTGATATCGTTCTTTAAACTTGAGACCCCCAAACCCCAAGTCTGATCCTAATATTTTTTCTTTGTAATGGATTACTTCTTAGAAAAATGCAAGTAAAAAATTAAATCATTCTTCCCTTTTGGGGAAATATTCATTAGTAATTGCTATATTACTAGTTAGTATGCGTAGCTTTCCATCTTTGTGGAGTTTTGCTTTCTATTGTGTAAGTTATGCTTTTCTTTTGTAAACGTTTTCCCATTTTGCCAAGTATTCTTATTTAATACTTTCCACGAATTTATAGTTGTACCATTATGCAGATATATCTTTAATTCTTAAATAAACTCCTTAATGTTGGGCATTTAGCTGTATCTAAGTTTTCACTTTTATAAACTATGCTATGATAATAGCTATTTCTTTTTGAATATCTATGCATCTTTTTTTTTGAAGAAAAGATGGTTCAGGCAAGGATGACAAAGAACAGAGGCAACAGGCAGGAAGAGAGAGAGAGGAGGAAGAAGCACTTTATTTATTTGATTTAGTTGTTCTTTCTGGTGATTACTCCCAGACCCGGAACTCAAACTCGAGTCCTTGGGGACTGCATTGAGCCTCTACTCCACCAGGGCGCACCTGTAAATCTTTTCTTACCATCAATTTAGACTTAGAAATGTCTAAGGGTTTGGCGCACTGTGATAGAGCAGCAGTTAGGTCAGTTGTCTTTGTAGAAGCAGGCCAAATACCCCTGGGTTCGAGTCCCAGGCCCCAGGGGAAGCAACCAGTGTGAACAACTAAATAAAAATAAAATAAAGATGCTTCTTCCTCCTCTCTTATTCTGTCTACTCATTCATTCCTGCCTGAACCTTTCCTTTAAAAAAAAAAGAAATGCAGGTTAAAGGACACATTTCTTTTTTGTGGCCTGTTGTCCTGCAGAAAAGCTATCATATTTTATGTTCTTATATGAATAATTGCTCTTTTGAGCTGACAATTATTTTTGTGTATTTCACAGCATGGATTAATAGAAATGTTTGAAGGTCATTTCACTAATTTGTGTTGTCTCTCTAGCCCTCATGTAGTCAAATATTATGGCAGTTACTTCAAGAACACAGACTTGTGGATCGTTATGGAGTACTGTGGGGCTGGTTCTGTGTCTGACATCATTCGGTTACGAAACAAAACGGTAAGTTTACCTTATACGATAATGCTGCTGAACTTGTCTCTCGTGCCATCTGCTTTTCTCTGGCCTTTTGTTCATGGGCACTCACCTGTTACCATGTCTAGAGAGATGACTGCAAGTTTCCTACTTTCTATGGTTCTTCCCCCTCTCTTTGCTTTTTCATATCTCCTAAATGTGGCAATTTTGACACCATCCTGATCCAGTTTGATAGCATGCTTTGCTCATTTCTTGCTTGAGAAAAAAATGTAAGATCTTGGTTAACCAATGAATTTTGACTGTTTAAATTTAGATTTGGTTTACTTGTATGTAGCATGTTCACATTTTCTTAATCAGAAATAATCTCTGAAGGATTATTTGTTTACTGTGCTGGCTGGGGTGAAAGCTCGAATTCATGGGTTCTAGTTTGGATTCCTTTGCTTAAATTCTTCTTTCAGTAAATATTTCTGGAACAAGGTGAAATTTAATGTGAACCATAAATACAGCATTTAATTATTTAGGCCCTAGTGATCCGGTGGTCAATAAAACAGTGGTCCTGCTCTAGTGTAGCAGGTATTAAACCACATGTCTTATATCATTTGATTTTCATGATACTCGAAGAAAGGTGAGATTTCTATTTTACTGATTGAGAAACTAAGACTCAGAGAAGTTTGATTACTTGCTTAAGCTACATAGTTAGAAAATAGAGCCAAGAATAAAAACTTGGTCTTTCTAATCCCAGAGTCCATCATGGCGCACTCACTTGTAAATGTGAATTATTTGTATAGGAAAACTGATGGAGAATTTGTTGATTAATTGAGTTTGTTTAGAACTGGGGTTCAGTTGTACAAAGTCAACATTAAATTGGTTAGAACTTCGGTTTCAATCTCCAGCATTCTGTCACTTATTTATATCATTCAACAAACGTGTTTTCAGGACCGACTGCGTACCAAATGGCATTCTTGGTACCAGAAGTACAACTGTAAACAAATCAGAGACATTTTCTAATGGAACTTCTGTTTCTAATAAAGAAGCTATTACATAAATAGGCATATAAATAATGTTTCACCTGTAGATGGAAAAGGAGTTTCTGCAAAAGAAGTTTGGATTTAATATTTTTTCCTGTTTCTAATGTTCTGATATAAACTGATAGAATTTTAATTTTTTCCCCTTTCAGTTAACAGAAGATGAAATAGCTACAATATTACAATCAACACTTAAGGGACTGGAATACCTTCATTTTATGAGGAAAATACACCGAGATATCAAGGCAGGGAATATTTTGCTAAATACAGAAGGACATGCAAAACTCGCAGATTTTGGGGTAGCAGGTCAACTTACAGTGAGTAAAGAATGTGACTTGTATTGATAACTTTCATCTCTGTCTTGAGAGGATGTTCTTTTTATTTATTTTTAAAATTTAACGCTTATTTAATTAGTGAAAAATTATAGAAATACCAAGGTTACAACAGAGCTAAAGGTGTTATAATAGATGCATTCCTGGGGTTTAGGTCATAGTGTTAAACTTGATTTAACTTTGATAACAGTAAAAACTAAAACAAGAAACGACAAGCCTAGAAGTTTAAATTCTGCTGGTCTACATCGTGTGTATAAAAGGCAGAAAAATGAAATCCGATCTGTTTTCCTTGAGTAGGATGTAACAACATCTCATACGACCCCCATGTGGCAGTTGTGGCCCTTTCTAGTGATCTTGTTGACACAAAAGTAAGCAGCACCAAACGGTTTTGTCGAGATCAGTCTTAATAAGGAAGCTGAGCTGACCAAAAAATACCTTCTGGTGCTTTGTGGAGGTGTAATATTAATTTTAAGAATTACAATTACATTTATTAATACAATACATTATATCATTACAATTACTTGTAACACTCATGTAGCACTGACTTGGGATAATTTTTGCCCCCTTGAAAAACGTGCAATTCATGGTACATCCTGCTGGCTCAGGCGTTAAAATCATCGGCTGGGGCATGAACCATGTAAAGGCCAAGTACTTGGGTTCAAGACCCAGGATGCGGGTAGCAACCAAAACAAATAAATAAAAAGTCTTCCTCTTCCTCCTTCCTCTCTTAAAGTGCTTCTTCTTTAAAAGAAAAAAAAGGTATAATTCACTATTTTCAGTACATTCACAAAATCCACTGGGAATGCCCCCTACAGTTCAGGTCCCACAATTTCACTTACCTGTGTTGAGCCTCAGTCCAAATATATTCTAACAATAAGAATTTTCTTTGAAATAATTCTTTTTCTTTCATTTTTTTTTTTTTTTTTAAAGGAAGGTGCAGACAGGAATGAAGGTTAAGTTAGCAGGTAGGCAGCGAGAGGAGGAAGAAACATCTTTATTTATTCATTTACTTTCGTTTAGTTGTTCACACTGGTTTCTTCCCCCTGTGCCTGGTACTTGAACCCAGGTGTATGTAGCTTGCTCCTTTGGCGACCACCTAACCACTACTCCACCAGGAACCGCCAACAATAAGATATTTTGAGAAAGAGACTATTTGAGAGGAAAGGGAAATGTGTATATATTCAGATAACTTTTTGTAATAGTATATTGTCGCTATTGTTCTATTTTATTCGTATTGTTATTCATCTCTTACTGTGGCTAATTTCTAAATTAAACATTGTAAATATGCAGATGAGGAAGAAATAGCATGTGTGGAGTTCATTGCTATTAGCAGTTTCAGGCATCCACTGGAGGTCTTGGAATGTGTCCCCCACAGATAGGAGACACTACTGTTATGTCAACTATCAGCCAAGATGTGTGAATACTTTTCTTTCTAGTTTTAAATAAAACAGTTTCGTTTCGTGTATGCCCTCGTGGAGTAGCGGTAGGTGTAGTCACATGCACCCCCAGGACTTGGGGTCACGTCCTGGGCCTGTGGGGAGCCACCAGTGTGGAGCAACTAAATGCAGTAAATTGAATGCTCCTTAGTCCTCTCTCTGCCTGCCTGTTCATCTTCATCCCTGCCTGTACTTTTCCTAAAAAAAAAGGAAAAAAAAGGCGTTTCCTTCTATATTTAATTAAATTTGGACATTTTCATGATCTGCAAGATAAACTACTGTGTTTGCCCCTCTTCCTAACCTCCCCAGCCCCTGGCAATCACTAATTTCTTTGCTCTCTAGATTTGCCTCTTCTGAGCATTTCATGTCCACGGCATCATATAATATGTGACCTTTTTTTCTTGACTTTTTTTCATTTATTTCAAAGTTCATGTTGTAGCTGCATCAGCACTTCAGTCCTTTTGACTGAGTATTACTTCATTTTATGAACGCAGTCATGCAACACTGAACTATGGGGATACGTTCGTGAAACGCCTCATTAGGCATTTTTGTTGTGTGACTGTCACAGAGCGTAGGTATGTAAACCTAGGTGGTTAGTCTGCACCTGGACTGTTCGGCGCGGCCTGTAGGGACTGCTGCTGTGTACGCGGTCCGTGTAAATTTGGTCCGTTGGTGGCCCAAACGTGGTTAAGTGATGCGTGACTGTACTGCAGTTCATGTACTCATTTGTTGAATGTTTGGTTTGTTTCTGCTTCTGTGAATGATGTTGATGTGAAATTTGTGCATAGGGTCTTTATGTGAACGTATGTTTTCATATGACACAGTTTCTGGGTCATATGCTGATACTGTTTTTAACTTTTCCAGGAACAGCCAAACTCTTCTCCAAAGCAGCTGCATTTTTAAAATTCTCATTGCTAAATTCTTATTCTGTATTCTCACCAACACTTGTTGTTTTCTTTCCCAGAAGTGGGACTGCTTGATCATATAGTAGCTTTATTTTTAACTTTTTGAGGGAGTTCTGTACTATTTTTCATAGCGACTATACCGATTTACATTCTCACCAACAGTGCGCAAGGGTTCCTTTTTCTCTAGCACCTGTTATCTTTTATCTTTTTGATACTAACTGTTCAGTCAGGTGTGAGGTGATATCTCAATGTGGTTTTGATTTGTGTTTCCCTGATATCTAGTGATGCTGAGCATCTTTTTATCTCCCTGTTGGCCATTTGTACACCTTCTTTGGAAAGATGTCTATTAAAGGCCTTTGACCATTTTTTAATTAACTTGTTTCTTTTCTTTTTCTTGCTACTGAGTTGTATGTTTTGCATATTAATCCCTTATCAGAAATATGATTTGTAAATATTTTCTCCCTTTCTGTAGGTTGCCTTTTCATTTTATTGGTTATTTCCTTTGCTGTGCTGTGCAAGATTTTTAGTCTGATATAGTCCCACTTATAATAGCATCAAAAACAGTGAAATACTTAGTTAGGATTAAATTTAACCAAGTAGGTGACACTCTTTATACTGAAACCTATAAGACATTGATGGAAAAAGTTGAAAAAAAAAAAAAAGAAAATATATTTCTTGTTAATGGATTAATGTCATATATTCTTCAGCAAAATGGCATGTATTTGTTGTTTTTTAAAAAGACCAGTAGGCAAAGTGTTTCAGGAAGCTTGTCGGACACAAATGACATACAAAAATCAGCCGTTTTTCTGTACACTAGCAGTAAGCAATCTGAAATAAATAAAGCAGTTTGCTAAAGACTATCATTAAAATACCCATTCTCTCTGAGATCATCTGTAGAGATTCATTATAGTAACCATCAAAAAGTTGTTTAGGAGCAACAGTCCTAAAATTTATTTGGAACAACAAAAGACCTGAGCAATCCTGAGAAAGAAGAATTAGGTTGTTGGCATTACACTTTCTGGTTTCAAAGTACATTATAAAGCTGTAGAAATCAAAACAGTATGTCAGTTTTTTCAATTACCTTGAACATTTAAGACTGTTAAAAATGATAAACTAAACTAAAATTTGTTAAAATTATTAATCAACTTTCTTATATATGTTGAAATATCTTTTTCTAGTTTACTAGTTGTCTTTTTATTTTGATTAATTTTAATAGAAATCCCTAAATTTTGTGTACAGACATCTGTCTACCTTTTATCGTATGCTTTCTGCCTTAATATCATGCTTTAAAAAGTTGTTTTCTCCTTTAATGTCATTACTGTTCATCTATGGGTTTTGTCATTTGGGGTTTTTTTTTTTGTACTTTGTGGATTTTTATAAATTCTTCAAAATTTATTTTGGTGAAAATAAGGCAGGAATTTATGTGTAGAGTTTTGCAATTTATTAGCCAGATGTCCACAGCTTTTTTTTTTTCTCATAATTTATCCTTTGCTTTCTGATTTGAAATGTTTTGATCCTTCACATTATACATATACAAATATATATGCCATAGTCAATTTCTACATTTAATATTTTTCATTGCCATGTTACTGTAGCTTTGTAATGCAGATCCTTATATTTGTGTCTACTTACTCTTTTCAAAAACTTTCCAGTTATCCAAATACCCATTTTTAACCAAAATAATACTTGAAAATGACTTTAACTACCACCATTTGAAAACACCCTTGCAAACCCAAAGTTTCAGAGCTAAGGAAATGACTAAGCAGTTAAGTTAGTTCCTGTGTTAATTTTTACATAAGACTGACTAGAGATCAATTTAAAAATATTACCTGTCCCTTGCTCCTGACTGGCATAACCTAACTTAAGCCACAGATATTTCAGAAGGAACATGGGTGATGATGATGGGAAATCTTGTTGCGTATTTAATTCTGCTTATAGACTATCTCTTCCTAAAATACAACAACTTTAGGAAGGTTCTCTTTCATTAGGGTCCACGCTCTGGAAAAGTATACAGCTAGTTATTTGCCTTTTACTATAGCCACAAGTTCTTCTTTAATCCCCAAACTAAGACACTGCATTTCTTTTCTCTACATATATATAACATATGTATGTATTATAAAAAAGAAAATGTGCATGCATGTAATTATATAAATATATCCTTTTTACATACATATATACTTTAAAAAAATTTTTTTTTGTTGTAATAATTATTCAACACATTAAAATAATTTCCTCTGTATAGGTTCCCCATTTCTTAGTTATGTTTCAACATACCCTGCCCTTCACCATGTCACCAAATGTTCTTCCCCATCGTCCAGTGGGCTCCACCACCATGTGCCCCCGCCTGTCTCTTTCCCTGTTGGTCACCTCAGTTCTGTTGCAAATGTTTCAGGGTTGGTTATGTTTCATCTGTTCCTTTGTTTTGTCTATTCACATTCCACCTGTGAGTGAGGTCATCTGGTATCTTATCTTTCTTCTTTTGACTTGTTTCACTTAGCATCATCCCCTCTAGTTCCATCCATGTTGATTCAAATGACAGGGTTTCATCTCTTCTCAGGGTTGTGTTGTATTCCATTGAACATACATATATACTTTTTACGTGTGTACTTATTCTTTTATAATTTTCTTGATTGCACATGTAAAATATGCTCTTATGAATCATCACAGTGTTATAGAAATGTGGGATAGAAAGTAAAAACCCTTAATGGTTTTGCTTTTGTTAGTAGTTTGATGCATATTACTTGAGGTTGTTGTTTTTTTTTTTTTTGCTATATAATAATGTTTGTTATTATTGTCTACCATTTTATTGTTATGATCATTATTTTTATTTTACAAAAACATGGTGATATATATAATTTTGCAACCTAATATTTTTGCTTCACAGTATATCTTGTTATATCTTTTATGTTGAAAAAAATGTATCTTTTTTAATGTGAAGTTTCTTTTATGGGTATTTATTATATTTAACTTGTTACCTTCAGGTGTCATTTGGGTTGTTTCCTTTTTTTTTCTTTTTCTCTATTATAAAAGTTTCAACAATAGTTTTGCAGATATCTTGGGACACTTACTCATAGGATAAGTTTAGGGAAATAGATTTTGATCAGAAGGTATGAACATTTAAGTTAATAAATATTGTCAAATGGCCTACTAAAAAGTTGAGCCAGTTTATACATCAGTAACATTGTATTTCATTGTCTGATTTCTAAGCTATTATAAACACGTTATTATTACTCCTTTAAATTTTTATCATTATTGCACTTTGTTTTAATGATTGGGAATCTTTTATGTTTCTAGGCTATTTGAATTTCTCTTGTAACTTTCTAAGTCATGCCTTGAGTATGAATTTTTAATGTATTTTAAGAATAAGGCATTTTTTTAATATTGGAAACTCTCTTTTTCTCAGTCATTTTAATGCTCGGTGTTGATCCCTCCCCTTTCTATTTTAGGATACCATGGCCAAGCGAAACACAGTGATAGGAACACCGTTTTGGATGGCTCCTGAAGTGATTCAAGAGATTGGGTACAACTGTGTAGCAGACATCTGGTCGTTGGGAATAACTGCCATCGAAATGGCTGAAGGCAAACCCCCATATGCTGACATCCATCCAATGCGAGTAAGGAAATGGACTGAAAACCAGAGGGATGGTTCCTTAATGGTCACCATTAGAAAGTTAGTTCACTGGCTTACTTGGTTTTAGTACTCAGTGGTAAATGGAATCATTGTGCATAGTTGATAGATGCTAGATGCTGCGCTGCCACTGACTCGACTCGCAGCAGCCTCTCATCCGGGGTGCCCCTCCCTTTCCAGTCTGCATTGCTGGTCCTCTAGCAGACGTGGGCCACAGAAATGCTGTGTTTGATGTGTGCAGTACACATACATGTGTACATATATGTTTGCACATACATGTATAAATATTTTAAAAATAATTTAGGTACCCACATTTTAACATAACATTTACTAGAGTTGAGTTGTGGTTCTCTCCCTTATACATGGCATAAGCTTTCCACTTTATTAGTCACTGTGGTTCCCTATTCACCAAGTGTTAGTTTTTGCCACTTATTTTAATGTTTCTTGTATGTTTTTTCTTATACTAGCATTAGGAAAGCAAGTTTTTTTTTTTGAATGCATATCACTGATCCCCATTTGGTTCATATTTACCTTTTTCTTGCCTGGCCCCTAAAGGTGTTTAAGTTCCGCTTTGTGCATCCTGGACTGTCTTCACAGGGAGACTCGAATCTCCAATCTCCATCTATTCCCGGTGTGTTAAGAGCCCATAGACTCAGTCTCTACTGAAACTCCCCAGTGTTGACACCGTAAAGGGCTTTTAGGCTTTATCACCCCAGAAGCCTCATCACAGCACTGTTCTAAGACCTCAACCTTGCCTTCCCCAGAGGCGCCATAATCCTCTCCATTCCTCCCAACCACAGTTCCTTCTCTTTCTGGCTAATAAGTTCTCCCATTTAAAGACTTAAGAGGTTTTTTGTTTTTTAAATATTTATGTGCCCATAAGTTCCTCTTTCTTTTAATTGGGGGAGCCCAAGTGGGAATGGGTGGGATGATTTACTGGTCATATTTTCAGATTTAGAAAATATAACTTAAATTGCTTATCATTGAGATTTTTGATCTTTATAAAACTGACTCTTCAAATAGAATTCAACTGCAATGTAGTGGACCCCCCCCCCTTTTTTTTTTTTTTCCTTTTCAAATATGTTGGATTGGCTTGTCTTGGCATGAATAAATCCTTTGTGATTTGGGGACTTCTGGTTTATGATCTCCTTGTGGTCACTGCTCACATCCAGTGTCTACGACCAGAGATGCTGTCTGCCCACCTGCACACAGATGACAGAAGGAGAAGGCATTCTGTGCTTCCAGGGAGGTCTGAGTCTAACTGAGTGGAAAAGATGGGGAGAAGAATGTTAGATCACTGCCCAAGACATTATTGCAAGAAAACACGGGGCTCTGGGATTAGAGGACTGGAATTGACATTTCGGGAGGAGGGGACCCTGAAGACTATGATTCTTCTCAGGCCTCATACTCTTAGTCCTCTTTTTCACTTGGAGAGGTGATGTACTGTGGCTACTAAAGTCCAAAAAAGCTTGATGGACACTGAAGTGTATTGTGAGGTTAGATTTAAGGGCGTCCGCCTTCGGGAATATGTTTAAGTACTTTAGTAGGTTCTCTAATAGTCATACTTCCTACTTTTGAATTCTTAGACTTGTTAGAGTTTGGGTGGGCTTATCAGTGGATAAGAGAAAAATTATCAGGCTTCAAATGTAATTCTATTCATGCTTTTATTGGTGCATCACTTTTATTTTACCCTTTTTATTATTTTTCTAATTAGGCTATCTTCATGATTCCTACAAACCCTCCTCCCACATTCCGAAAGCCTGAACTGTGGTCAGAAAACTTTATGGATTTTGTGAAGCAGTGTCTTGTGAAGAGCCCAGAGCAGAGAGCCACAGCCACTCAGCTCCTGCAGGTATGCGTCACCCTGAGCTGCTGCCTCTGTTTCATCCACATGCTGTCTGGAGATGCTCTTGGCCCACCTACCAGAGGGTACAAAGAAGCACAAGGCATTCCCTATTTCTAGAGTGGGTTGAGTCTCACTGGGAGAGAGTAATGGGAGAGGGTTGTTGGATCCTGGAACAAGACAATAACGTAAGGAAGCACAGGGCTCTGAGGGATAGAGAGTGGCCATTGACATGGAGGGAGCCAGCTGGGTGCTGGGTGCTTTGCACATGTTATGCCATTTGATCATCACACAGACTGTGTCTGAGATGGGCATTATTTCACTTAGAAGTGAGAAAATGAGGCTTTGGTTAACTCAGAGTCCTGCAGCTGATAGAAGGCAGAGCCAAGGTTAGAGCATCGGTCTTTTCCATTCCAAAGCTGGAGTGTCATCCAATCTACTCAATGTTGACGGAGAACAGAGATGAGTGGGGGGTGCTATTGCAGCTTGGGTGGGAGGAAGATACCAGGAATGCTTTCCTGGAGGAGTTGTCTCTGGGCCCGGCCTTAAAGCTTGTGGGCAGCTAAAGCATTTGGCCAGCTGTATATACAACAGTTGAAAGCTTGGATTCTGGAGTCAAACTCTCAGGCTTGAATGCTGGCTTTATAGCAGGTCATATAACCTCTGTTACTTTCGCTTTCTTATTTGTGAAACAGACATAAAATGCCAGCCTTATATGTTGTGAAGATTATGTGATATAATATGAATATGTAGAACCCTGAATAATACTTCATATGTATTAAAGATCATATGGTATGAATTTGACAAATATCTGCTGTTATTTTTAGACTAGACCAGTGGTTTTCATACCATGTTGGACACACTGCCTCTTTTTTATACCAAATATATATACATATATATATATATATATATGTATATATATTTAACACTTCCATTATTACTCTTCTGAAAGGAAACTCACAGATTATAAAATAAGTTTTTGCCCATAATTTAAGAATTATCAGTATAATACCTGTGATATACTGAAGAATTATAATAATTTATAGTAAAATAGCATGTATGTTAATTTAGAAAATAGTCCAGCTTGACTCAACTTCAGACACAGGGAAATAGATACTTGCAGCTATCATCATGAATGAGTTTAGATTTACTAGTAGTAACAACAGAAATCATTTCATTCAAGAAATACAGGGAGGCACACCCTCGTGGAGGTGTAATGGGACTCAGTCCATATACATCCCAAGGTTACCGGACCAGTGGGAACAACCAATATGAACCACTAAACAAATAAATAAAAATGTTTCTTTCTCCTCTCTTCATACCTGCCTACACCTTTTCTTTAAAATAAAGAAAAGAAATACAGAAAAGTGAATAGGTAGCCACTCACCAGTATAACACTGATGTTTAAAAAAAATGAAAACTGATGTTAAGTAATGGCAGATGAGACTTATTTGTACATTAAGAGGAGAGACATGAACTTACAGACTTTGCAAGTGATGAGAACAAGGAAATAAGATACTTTTGTAAATGAGCTGGGCCTTATTTCTTCGTGTAGTGGCAGATTCATTCCCTGCCCAGATGGGGTATTGAGAAACATTTCTGGAAAAGTCATCTCCTGTATTATGACCCCTGCACATGTTGACTCATACTTGCAATCTCTAGAGTACTTACAGAGTTCTTAGAGACCATATCCTTTTATGGGTGGTGGGGCATAGAGACTGGGAAAAGAAACTCTGGGGACAATGTCAGAGTAAATTTGGAAAACAGCCCCCCCCCCCCAACACACACAAAATACTTCCCCAGCATATATTTCTTTTCTTGGTGCTACAGACAACTAAAATAAAAGGTGGAACTAATAAACTTCAAAGCAATTTTTATAAGTGAAATTCACCGCCCTTGTGTTTCAAGTGTCTTTTCTGATGGAATACTGGTGCCTGCATCTCATACATATTTGACCGGTTTTAGTATTTCTATAATAACTACCCTTTTGCACCAGACTCCTTTCTATCTAAATATGTAGCTTGAAATGCTATAATACGTTAATAGAAAAAGTAAGCAGAATGAGTTCATTATTCAATGATTTGTAAACTATGTCTCAAAACTTGAGCCCCCTTTCCAAAATCACTGTGTGAATTAACTGACTTTTTGCTTGCTTAACTCTTGAAAAAAAGGTCCAGTTTTATTGTTTATCAAGGTGTATTATACGCGAAGACCTTTGAAAGATGTGCAGGAGCACCAGTTGGTTGCCCCACACTTTGCCAGATTGCCAGTGTCCGGCTTCCTCTCCTGTACCATTTGTGTTCTCTAAAATCTGTGACAGCTGCAAGCTCCTAGCACCCCTACCAGACCTCCTCTAGGGGGCGGTGCCACCCTGTTGTAAAGCTGTAGATTTGGCAGAGAAAGAGCGATCTTACAGCCAGGCGGGAAGAAGATGGGGAGAGCCCGAATGTGCTTCTGCTCAGGGTTACACGGTGAGAGTGGTTTAGCTGTGTCCATAGGAGAAAGAGGAGGAGGAGATTCATTGATTCCACAAATATGATCATGCGCCTGTGGTGTTTTGGTACTAGTATCGCGTGAATTGTCTCCAGTGTTTTCTGCTTTCTTGTTTAAGCACCCATTTGTCAAGAGTGCCAAAGGAGTGTCAATACTGCGGGATTTAATTAACGAAGCCATGGACGTGAAGCTGAAACGCCAGGAAGCGCAGCAGCGGGAGGTGGACCAGGACGAGGAAGAAAATTCAGTGAGTGGCCAGCATTGCTGTGGGCTGTGGGCATGAAAGCTGGTACTTTGACGATTGCCCAGCCAGATAAGAAGAGTAGGAGATATTAGATCAGCCTGGAGCTGGAGAGGCTTCTTGCAAGACTCCTCTGTCCTGGACCAAGGCCTGCCAGAGACTTTTCTGAGTCTGTGCTTGTCCTTTGCCCAGTGCTTCCTACAGCACTTTCACGTTACTCTTCTGCTTCCATACCCTTTACTCCATTTTCATTTGTGTTTGTATTCAGGAGAGCACATGCTCAGGTCTGAGACTTGGCTCTTCTGTGCCTTTTTGGAGAATCTGGGATTCACACTATCTGAATCTCACATTTATTGACTACCTCACAATCCTGAGACTCCAGGGGTGCTAACCTCTGCTTATCAAAGCCATTGGTAAGACTCATAAGAAGGAGAAAGGAAGAGGAGAGGGAGAGGGCCTTTGAGGGCAGGATATGCTGCTCTCACATGGGAAAACTTGCATCATCTTTGGTGAACAGGAGCGCTCTCAGTTCTGCAAGGAAGGTTTGAAACCTGAATAAAGTGTCAAACCCAGAAATATTTGCACCAAGATAAGTAATAGGAATTAGAAAGCAGAAACTGTTTTCATCTGATTAGCCCTCATTTGAGGTTGTGTCCTTCGACAGGAGGAGGACGAGATGGATTCTGGCACCATGGTTCGAGCAGCGGGCGATGAGATGGGCACCGTCCGAGTAGCCAACGCCATGAGTGATGGAGCCAATACCATGATTGAGCACAGCGACACATTGCCGTCGCAGCTGGGCACAATGGTGATCAACACAGAGGACGAGGAAGAGGAAGGGACTATGAAAAGTAAGGCAATGATTACACGCGCTAACTTCTTAGACGAGAAGGTGGGCTCATGCTGTGCAGAGACTCAAGACTTCAATCCTCTCTTCTCTTGCCAGAACCAAAGGAGTAGAAACAGTGGAGGAGTATGGGGGTGGGGGGCGGCGGGGGGTCAGGAGAGAAGGAACTGGCATGTGGAGTCAAGAAAACATTAGCACTGAGAAGGAAGTAACTTGAACCTGAACAACAGTTCTCATTCATCATTGTCACGTTTTTCATCTCTGGAGGCAATACACAGATTGTTTTGCTGCATTCAAAGTGTGCTGAAATTCAGGGTGTGTATCTTTAGTCTACTCTCATGATACTCTGTGTCTAACCCAGGCTAAAATGCTCAGTCTGTTAAGGGTGACTGTGCAGATGTGAAAGTCCTTCAGTCCCTTCTGTGTAAACTCATCTCTGCTCATCCTTCTTGCCTGTGACCTTGCCCTGATGCGTGTGCTCAGCTGTCATCGCAGAGTGCTGTCCTCTCCTCTTTAGTTGTTCCCTTTCCCTCTACTCTGCCTGTTAGGGACCAACTCATGGAGGAAGGGATTTTGCAGTACAATGTGATAGCAGCTGAGCTGTATACCTGTATTTACCTTGAGCTTTGTGTAGGTTTAAGTCATTCTTCATCATCTTTTTTATCGTTTTTTGAATGAGCAAGAAGAATTTTTATTAGAGACAGAAAGGATTAAAATAAAAGCACTCTTGAGAGAGTGGGCCTTTCTCTAAAAAGAAAGAAAGGGAAGAGGAAGATTTTTTTTTTTATCAGTTTTTTTATTCCTTTTTAAAAATTTAAACCAGGGATTGGCAGATCATGGTCCACAGGCCAAGTCCAGCCCACCAATTGTTTTTGATACAAAAGCAGCTTTATTGAGACATAGCCGTGTCCATTTCTTTACATATTGTCTGTGATCGCTGTTACGCTACAAAGGCAGGGTTGAATACCTGTGACAGACCCCATGGCCTGAAATATTTCTCTGCTCCTTGGCAGACAAAAAAAGTTCTCCACTCTGCTCTAGATCTGTTCTGTGGTTAGTTCCTTCATCAGCAGTTTTTTCCTTCAATGCCTGCTGTGTTCCTGGTACTCTGCTAGGTGCTCAGGACACAGCAGAGAGTGAAGAAATAGGCCTTGCTCTGAAGGAACTCATTATCTAGTGTGGGGACGGGCTACTGATTACAATTCCGCGTGTGAAATGAGTTCTAAAACAGCTAGTCTGAGGGTGTTGTCACCGCAGAGTGGAAGAGTAATCCAGATGTGATTACTGAAAAATTCCTGGAGTGAAAAAGACTGGAAGGTTGGCAGCGAGTCGGGTGGGTGGAGAGGTTCCAGCAGAGGGGGCAGGTGTACCCACGAGCCCTGGAGGCGAGAGAAAGGTGGCTTTTACTTCCCTGGCAGAATGGGTCCAGGACCGTAGCTCTTGGTGCCCTCTGCTTTTCACTTTTCAGGGCTGGATATTCATAGTCAGCCCTTTGTGTTTGAAGGGAAAGGTTATGTCCCCCGTTCTGTTTTTGAGGCCCAGGTCATTTGTGTTTGGCTTCTGATCAGAATCAGACAGATGGTGAAAGAGTGGTAGGATCGTTGATGGATGAGTAATTTGGCCAACCTTTCCTGAAAGTAGTATGAACTTAAAAAGTCCAAGTCTTTAACCAATAAGCTCCACTCCCAGGAACCTGGCCCAAGAAAGTAGCAAAAAATACAGACTTTATGTAGTTAAGATTTTTTCCAAATGTGTTATTTAAAATTGTTTGAAAAAATAATTTGCTTAACTAAAAATGTTTAATGGCTGATGATTACTCAAATAAGTTATGATGTATCTACAGAATGGAATGCTATACTGTATAAAAAACATAAAAATCTTGTTTTTGAGGCGTTCTTAAGGAATTGGGGAAATACTTATGTTGTTAAGTGAAAAAAGAGGGAATCAAAATTATGCTATGATCCCAGCTTATAGAAGTAAAAGGACACAAATGAGCATGTGAATATATACATAGAAAAAAAGATTGAGAAAGGCAAAAAAAGAGAAAAATGCATTAAATAATAAATCGTTATTTCTAATAATAGGATTATAGGTATTTAAAATTTGATTTTCCAAATTGTTTTCTACAGTTGCCATCAGAAAACCTCCCACCAAAAATAACGCTGACATGGTTTGTCTTGTAAATTAGGACTCTGAACTCTGCATTTTGTTTCTTTTTTTCTTCCCTTCTCACTATTATTTTTTTTTTAATGGTGACTTGGGCATTAAGTCTGGGGGGTATAGACCACATAAAACCCAGAAACCTGAGTTCGAGATGGGAAGTCGGGTTTGGGGAGGAACAACCTGATATGAACAAATAAATAAAAATGCTCTTCCTCCTCTCTCTTTCTTCCTTCCTTCCTACCTGCTTTCCTTCCTCTGGGGGGAAAAACCGATATTTACAGCGTTTATAAAAACATTGTTGCTCACTGCTAATCTCTTTAAATTCCTGTCACATTCAGTGTTCTTAGGGTTTGTTTCATCCCCTAAACTCCTCAAGGTGGGCGCACCCTGGGTCTATTTTTTTTGGTGTTACAGAAATTACCAAGTGAAAGCTATGCACTGCTCTTAGTTTTTCTTTTCAAGTAGCCTGCGTGATTTATTAGGATGATTTGCTTGCAGTAATGAGCTGCTGACCTCTAGATCTTGTCATTGACTCCTGAGTGCTCTTCTACTAGTTTGGAGGCTTTGATTATGCAGATGATCATAATCACCGAGTAATGGAACTAGGTGACCCATTAACATGCGTTATGCATGTGTTAGGAAAATCTGCCCGTTTCTGTCTAACGAATTCCTTTTGTTCCAAATGTAATTTCCATATTTCACGTGCTAATTAATTCAATGGCTTGTTGGTCCAGTTTCTGAACTTGGATAGTTTTAGTATATCTAATGAAAAGCATGCATCTTTTTATTAAAGTCATGACAAAAAGAACTGATGCACCTGGGTGAAGTTATAAAAACAGTTCACAAGCAGTCCGCTGCAGGTTGTATAGTTTAGACGACAAATTTAATTGATTTGCCACTTATTTCGAGATTTTTATCCCTTATTATCTTAGGAGTTATTTGAATTTTTCATTATGGAAAATTAAAGCATATATGCATTTATGCAGGATAATTCTGTGCCCCTGTAGATCTTGCCCCCGATTTCAAATTTCGTTAACTCACTTTCCCTCATATTTTAACACTCCCCAAAAGGAAATAAACTGGATTAATTTAAAGCAAATCTCAGACATCATGTAATTTCTTCAGAGAGGATTTTTAATCCTGTAAAGAGACTATTTGTCCAAACCTGGCTCCCATACTGACTATGCCATGCTGGATAATTCACTTTCTTGTATGGACCTCAGTGCTCTAGTAGTAAAATGAAAGAAATATTAAATCTGTGCACCCTGGTGGGCTAGTGCGTTAGTCCACTGTGGCACAGTCCACATACATCCCATGGTCCCCGCTTCAAGCCCCAGGGCTGGGAGCACAACCAAGATGAACTAAATAAAGTGCTTCTTCCTCTACTGTCTTCCTACCTGCCTGCTTGACTTCATTCCTGCCTCACCTTTCCTTTAAAAACAACAAACCAAAGTAATTATTAAACATATTTATTTTCCCTACAACTCTAATAGCTCACATTTCTCTAAATATAATTTAACTCGTAACTAATATAGGACTGGAGTTTTTAGAAGTTAAAATTTGTGAAAAATAGCCTTTAATCTAGTACCTTCTTTAAACTGTGAAATGTGTAATCCTTGGTAATTAAAATTATAACTGTTACCCTTGATAAATTTAACAATAAAAGACACCCACACGACTATAGTTGGTGGCATTCATTTCGTAGATTCTAATTTTAGTTTATAATCGTATTTATTGTTTTTTTTGCCACCTTTGACCTCCGATCTCAAACTGGGGTCCATGGCTTTCATTGCCTGTTGTTAGCTGCCTGAGCACAGAGAGGGCTTGTTTATAATTAAAAAAAAATTTTTAGCATGAAAATTAGAAAACTCTTACATTCCTAATATATGCTTAGGATACTAAGGTCAGACACTTCTGAACTTTTTGATGCACTTGTTTATAATTGACAGTATTTTAGAGCTTTTTCTAAAAGTTTATTCCTTAGAAAAATTGAGTATTTCATTTGCCTCGATCCTCACTTACTGTATCAAAAATTATTATGCTAACAGTATCATGGCAATATTCATGCACTCGAAAAACAGCAGGTGGTTCATTTTCCTCAGCAGGACGCCCATTCTCCGTCACGTCTGCATCGTTCCTGCTTAGTAATAACATGCCTAACCGTTTTGAGTCCTGATTTTTTTTCACTTAATAAGCAAGATTATTATTTCCATCTTGCTATAGTTTTTTTAATTTTTATTGTACTTAGCAGTGTTTTCTAATCATTTGCCCATTACTGGGCATTTTGGCTATTGCCGATTTTTCACTATTATAAGTAACTGCAGGAAATATCTTCCATATAAAATGTTCCCTCTCTAGTTCAGGAAAATTTTCCAGAAGTGTTTGAATAATTTAATGTTTGTGGTTTGCCGTTTGCCTTCTAAAACGTTTGTGCTGATTTACATTCCACCTCTCTATGCCACTTCTGGGTATTTTCCCTAGATTTGTCTTTTAATTCTTTAATTCATTCTTTTTTTTTTTTTGACCATGTCTAATCAGCTGTTTGACCCAGACATTATTTTAATGGCTGAATGTTTTTCTTCCCAGAAATTTTAATTAATTTTAAATTTGCCTTTTCTTTTTTTGTATTGTACATCTTGTCTCACATTTTATTTTTCTCTTTAAATTTTTTAAGTGTCTTTATTTTAAGGGATACTTTATGTCAGTTATCTTGCCTTTCTTGGGTCTAATTCCTGCTGTTTTTGTGTTGGTATCTCTTGCTGTAAGGTTTTTTCTTATACGCTGTAATTTACTTTATCTTCTTTGTGGGGGGGGGTCCCTTTATTTCTTAGACTGTATAGGTATCCTTGTGGGGCCCTTAGGATTGTTCTCACCAGAAAAGTCTAGATCTTTTTCACATTTCCGTTGTGTGCTTATGGTACAGCCAAGGAAATTATATTTCTAAACATTGACTCTTTCTACTGACCTAAGCTCTTCATAAGTTATCTCCTTGAGCTTGTGGCTAGAGCCCCTAGGCTCTTCTCTTTATACTGGGAATTGAGTTTTAATGTCCCCTTTCTGGATATTTGTCCTGGCTTCAGTCTTTATCCTAATTCCTGTTCCCACGCCTGCCTCAAAAGTAGTCTCAGTGCTTTTCCTCATGGGGCACTCACCTCAGTGCTGTGGTTCACTTTTCATTTTACTGTCTGCTAACTCTCCTGCGCTGGTTTTGAGCAATAGCTGTTTTTGTTTTGTTTCAGTTTTTAAGTCTTAAATGTCTGTTTGGACATAGTGCTTCAGCTTGTTCGGTCATCTTGACAGGCCTACGGCGATGATGCTTTGGTATTATCTGTACAGGAGAGGTTCAGAGAGGTTATCTGTTCATGGGACATAGCTAGAAAGTGGAGGAGCTGACAATCTAAAGAAACGCAGAGGCTGCTCTTTTCATTCTACTGAACTTCGCTTGTTTCACACTAACTGGCACTAGAGCTATAATATCAACACATCAGAATTCATGTGAGACTGGGGTTGGCTTCTGAGGCGATTCTAGGAATACCTTTTTTTGGTGGAGGAATATTTATACATTATTTATTATACTTAGAAGGGTAAACATTGTAACTGTTAGTAATAATCTTGAATCTTTAGGCGCTCAATATATACCAAGCCTGTGCTTAATCTTTTCTCAGCATTTCTGGTTTTTTTGTCTTTGTTTTTAATTTTAAAGGAAAGGTACTAACAGGAATGAAAGCAAGTAGGCAGGAGACAGGAAGATTAGAGAGGAGGAAGAAACATTTATTTATTTTTATTTAGTTTTTCATGTGGGTTGTTTCTACCAGCCCCGGTTCTTGAACTTGTGTCCTTGGGATGTATGTGGGCAGCGTCTGGTGGCCGTATCTACTAGGTCACCGGGGCATGCCACATTTCTCATATTTTAATATTATAACCATACTGTATGGTAAATATAACCACCCCTCATTTTACAACATCACAAACTAAACTGCTGAGAAATTGTTCATGATTATGTAGTAAATAATAGAAAAACCACAGCTCCTGTTTTTGACCATTATGTTCTATATCTCCTCAGCAGACCCCATTTTGAGGGACAGACTCGTGTTACAGATTATGTTATGTTATGATAAGTCCATCCTGGTTGTTTGAATCATTAGCTGTCCAACAGGTGTCTTCAGGATTTCCAGAAGCAAAGGATAGATTTTTTTTTCAAAGGGAGCCAGCCTCTGAATTAATTATGCTTAATGAGGGAGTATGTTTCGGTTGTGCATATGTGAATCTACAATAAGGAGTCAGATTGCACTTGAAAGGAGGGGCTTAGTGTAGGGTGTGAGATTTGGTTTCTTTAAAAGAGGCCTCAAGAGCACTTTAGAATCACAGAAGTAAACTGTGCCCATACTACTTTGAAAACCCGTGTCTGGATAAAATACCAGTTTGGGGATTTTGGAAGGCTTCTTTCATTTAACTGTGTAAATAGATTTTGTCTGTTTGAAAAAAGGTCTGAAGGATCGAAGGGCACAGGATCATTGTACTTTCTGAGTCGGCAGAGGGCACTCTGTGACAGGTTATGAGTTAAAATTGTGTTTGCGTTTGGATTCACAAATCCCTTTTCTATGGTAGACTTTATTCTAGATCAGGACCATTATCTGTTTATTTTAAAGTCTATTTGCAGTAACCACAGCAGCATTAGGACAATGTCTTTATTTTATTTAGGAAAAAAATTGAAGACCTCATACTTGGAAAAGCTCAAAAAGATTGAGCAGCCAGAGCATCTCAAAATAGTGTAAACTTTTTCTCTTGCCAGATTTCTCAGTAGACCTTACCTAGAATTGATACTCTCTTCTGCAGCCTGGTACCATGTATGTAATTTTGAAATTATTGTCAGTTAAAGTGGCCCTAACCAGGTAGTTGAATAAATTTTTAAAAAAGCAACGAACAATTATTGTATAGAACTGACTTGGGAAAAGATACTTTATGCATCATAATCAATATTAATGACAATTATAGTTTTTATTTCTTAGCCTCTTTAGCTTTTTAGTTTTCATTTAATTCTTAACTGCACAAAATTCTAACACTTTCTTTGGGAATAGTCTTTGTTCCCTTTTTTCTTTTTTTGTCTTTTTGTTACTGATTTGCAGTTCCTTATATGTTGGATACTAATTTTTTGTCAGTTGCATGTATTATAAATATTTTCTCCTAGCCTGTGCCTTATGCTTTTAAATTTTTGTGAAATCACATTTGTCTTCATTTTCATGTATAATATGCTTTTGTGTGCCTTTTAAAATTTATTTACCACTGATATGTCTTAAAAATAGTGTCTTATAGTTTTTTCCCCCTAAAAGTTATAAAGTTTTACTTTTCACACTAAGGACTTTAATATATTCGGAATTTGTTTTCATTAACAATATGAGCTATAGTCATCTAATTTTATTTTTTCCATCTCAAAGACTTTCTTTCTCTCTTCATTCGGACAAAGAATGGGGTCTGTGTAATATCAGTTCTTGGGTATTTTCTTGAGACATTGGGTGGCTTAGCATATAACTTTTGTTAGGTGTTCTTTGTATGCCTTAGAAAGAATGTTTTCTAATTATTTAGTGTAGGAATCTATGTATATTCATTAGATTTAGGCAGCTAATTATCTTAAAATTGTTTATTCCTTGCTATTTTTTGATAGTCGATCTTTTGGTTTCTGAGGGTGATATGTGAGAATCATCACTCTGTGGTGTGGATTTATGTATTTTTGTTATTTGAGACTGTCTGGTACATATATGTCTGATACATATAGATTCAGAATTGTTAACTCTTCCTGAGACATGTTCCTTTTATATTTGACCTTCATAACATTCCTGAGATACAGATGTATGTCTTATCTAAAGTCACACTGGACACCAAACTTTTTGACTTCTAGACCTGCCTGCCACTGTGGTACAGGGTTTTTTGTTAAATATTGTGAACGCCAACATTTCTTGTCTTTTGACAACTATTTCTAGGATCTTCACATACCTTTCTAGTAAAACCTAGGACTTCTGTAATGCTGGTATTTTTGTTTTCAAAACTCACAACTTTGATTACAGACAGGGTTTATACCTACTAGCTTGACTGATCACGTGTAAATGGTAACCTTTGAGGCGTGCAGGTGGAGAGTATGTTAATAGTCCTGGTAACTGCAGGTTTCTTACGTATCTGAAGTTATGTCCACGTAAATGATTTTAACCCGTTCTTTTCCGTTTTTAGAAATAAACCTCAAGAGGCTAATTTGGGATAGTTTATAAATAAGAGTTTCACTGAAGAGTTTTCTAATGAATTGATATTTTGAGGTGATCAGTTTTTAGTAACTGATTCACTATTATTATATTTTTAAAGAAAAGGTACAGGTAGGAACGAAGGTAATTAGGCAAGCAGGCAGGAAGAGAGAAGAGGAAGTATTTTGTTTATTTTTGTTTAGTTGTACATCTTGGTTGTTTTCCCTGGCTCTTGGATGCGAATCCGGGTTTTGGGATGTATGTGAACTGCACTTGGCTGGAGGTGGCAAACCTAACCACTACTCCACCAGGTTACTCCTCAGCTATTATTTTGTCATTAAACATATTGTAGAAGTTTAGGCAGATATTAATTAATATTAATGTATGTCATTGAAAGGCACTGAATGCTGTTAGTAGTGCTGTGAAAATAAATTATATACATATTGTCTTCTGTATGTTTTATATTAATACTAACTTATGTGTAGTTTTTTTGGGTGTGTCTTAATATGCAGAAGCATGACTTCATTCCATTCCCAAGCAAACATATTTTTTTAAGGAAGAGAATTTCTCTGGTGTTTTATTTGATCGTTCTTCAAATAGAGCATTAATCTTTCGAAACTCATGATCACTTGTAGTTCTATACTCGAAAGATAGAAAGAATCCAAGCTTTTACAAACATTAAAATATTTTGGTAAATAAAGTAAACCATCATACTTTAATAATACTTTAAATATGAAGTATTTTTGAAAGGAAAAAAATTTTTTTCAGTGGGAACTGCCATACTTTGATTTGTCCAAATTTGTAGATTAGCAGGTCAATGCTTTAGCCTCAAATAAGGAAGTGATAGGCCAAAGGATGGCTTTTTGAAATAATATGTACCCCATCTATTAAAGTTTGCTGTGCAACAGTTATCCTTTCTAAACCTCACTGGTTATGCTGTCCTGGCTTTCTTGTCCTTATTACATTCCCAAGAGAGGCAGAGCTACCCATTCCCCTTCCTTATCTCCAGACTCATTAGTCCAGGGGAAGGAGAACTGGGACCATTGCGACCAGGTTGTTCCCACTGGCTCAGACCTTCCAGATTAGACTCAGTGAAAACAGGGGGTGAGTGGATGCTTTCTCTTTAAAACTTGCACGGAGTTCAGTTTTTATTCTACAGCAGTAACCACATCATCTCTTTGAAATAGAATTTTAAAGAAGCATAGCGGCATAATTAGGGCAACTCAGACACGTGTTTTGGGTAAATTACTATGATAGCATTATGTGGTAAACACATTATATATTTTCAGTTCCCCAGAAAGTTCTGAATCTCGTGAAGGTGCTTATTGTTGCTGGGAGTTGAGTTTCCTCATGTCGAAACCAAAGCCCAGGGCTCTTATTGAAATGATTCTATTTCACCATCATCCGTCAGATACTAATTTCAGAGCTGCGCAGGAGGGAAATTCTTCACTTCCAGCCTGTTTTTGTTCCTCCTGCGGTTGTGTGAATGGGGTTGTTGTAACATTGTGTGTTATCTGCTTCTCTCTGGCTCAGATTATTGTATTTGCAGGGATGGTAAACAGGACATAAAGCACTGCAGAAACTAACTTTTCTTTTACCATAATAGCCTTCTGTCAAATTCCTGCTCTCCTCAGGGCGTTAAAACTATCATTAATATTAAGTGTCCGCATGCCCTTGCCACTATGCCCTGCATCACACGACAGCTCCAGATAGTAGTGCTGGCGCAGTTACACCAAAGCTGAAACTTGAGATGCTTAGTTTTCCGAGAATCACATCTCTGAGCAAGGACACAAGGAAGAAGAAGGAGTAGCAGAAATAACAGTGATTTTGGAATCAGAATCTTTGGGTTGAAACTTGGCTCGAAGTCTTCTTCTGCCTCAAGTTTCCTTATCTGAAAAATGTCCCTGCTTTGTAGGGTTGCTAAGATGATGAAAGATAATATATGTATAATACTTGGTGTGTAAGTGCTCCAAAATGATGGGTAGTATAACCTGAGGAGTCTTTTCATGTATGACACTGGTTTCTTCGTTGAACCTAAAAATTCCTTCAACCAGGGCTATTTTTTTGCATTTTAATTCCTTTTCTCTTGCTAGTTATGCTTTTAGTTTTCACTCTTGGTATTGATGGTGTTTTCTAAGTGTCACCTTTATGTCTGAGCACGGGTCTGAAAGTCGTTGGCCTAAATAAAGATTGCTTGGCAGTTTCAGTAATTTTTTTTTTTTTAAAGGAAAGGTGCAGGCAGGAATGAAGGTGAGTAGACAGGCAGGGAAGAGAGAGGAGAAGGAAGCACTTTATTTTTATTTGGTTGTTGACACTGTTTTTTTTTTTTTCCCCGTACCTGGGACTCAAACCCAGGGTTCTGTGGCCTGTGCTCCTTTGGAGGTGATTGATAACAACTGCTGCTCCACCAGGGCGCACCTTCAGTAATATTGTGGTTGCTGACAGAGGGGAGAGACTGTGTTTGTGTCTGTGCATGTTTGTGTCTGTGTGTGTTTCACATTCCTTGGCAATAAAATAATGATGAGAATGTTGAATAGGTCAGAATATAAGATGGCAGATTTTAAAGAAGGCTAGACTTTGTGTCTACTTTAGCCTTCCTTTTTAAAGTTTCAAACTCTTAATGCAGTGGAATTTATTACTGACTGGATTTTTCTCCTTCCTTGAAGGATAATAGCTGTGGTTCACTGTGCATTTATCAGAAGCTCCCTTCGGGGTGAGAAGAGCAGACATCTTGGTCCTGAGACTTGTCTCACAGCTGCTCAAGGTCACCCGACAGCGTGGAGACCGATGCCTGATTGTCGGTGCGGCTTTCATAACTGTGTGCAGATGTTGGGCCTGCTTTTATCTTTGGAAGCCATTAGCATTCTTGATTCTTTTGGGATGAGCCAAAAAGCACAGACTCTTGGTGCCTGAAAATTCATTTAGAACACCCTGCCAGACCACATATTAGGATTTGAAAGTACCAGATCTCATTGTAACTTAGGTGAAGGGCTCAAGGCCTGTATTTCTGGGAAGATAAGATGCAGTATTATAGTCAAACAGGTAAAAAGAGAGCCAAGAATAACCTGGGGAAATATATTTTCCAAGAGAGGGCAGTAGCATATATTAGTAATAGGAACAAAGGAAAACAAGTCCCAAAAGATATACTTTGGCTCTTTTGCCTAAGAGACAGATAAATCTGTTTTGATCCATTAGGAGGAATATGTTTCTCTGTTGCCCTAAGCTCTTCTGACCTATACCTGTTTATGTTCCACAAAAAAATGGAGATGCATTTTGACCTATTTAAATGGGTCTATAAAGAAAAAAAAGGTGATTCTCTCACGCGTCTGCTAAAAACATCATCTTGGAATCAGTATTTGTTAAAAATGAATATATACCAACTAAGAAGTATTTATTTTCTAGTTACTATTTACCGTTACTGTGTAGTGTACCAAAAAACAAAAGAGACATTTACTGCTGAATTTATGGGTTCAAGGGTGAAGATGGCATTTGTTGTTGTCGTTTGCTAATATTTACTGCCCTTTCTAACTCCTCACATGTATGCATGTTATTCTGAGTGCTTCGGAGACTGGCAGCTGATGACAAGTTAGCTGAGGAGCTCGAGCCAACTTTGTGGTTGACAATAATATAATACCAGGCCATTGAGGGCGAGTGGCGTAGAAAAGTGTTAAAGAATTTATATGCAGAGAGATGGGGGAGGATTTTCCAGGAAGGGCAAATCGGAAAGGTAGAAATATATGCGGTGAATATTCAGTCTACTGAAGTGGATGTTGACCAGGTGCTAGAGAAGCCTGAATGCCAAAGGAAGGGGTTTCAACTGATTCTGTTGCGAATAGAGTAGCATAAAGACACTTCGATCAGAAAAATTATGAAACAAAGTGGCTTCTTAGGAGAGTCAGTTGGATAATGCAGAGTTTGAAAAGACTGGAAACAGTCAGACCTATTAAAAAATTGTTGCAGTAACCAAGGAAGGCAGGGGTCATCCTCACCTTTCCTATCTTTTCAATAGCACTGCTTCAGTTAGTGAGCCGCCTACGGTTGCATTTAGGTCTCTGAATAGTCAAGTGGCAGCTCACCAGATTAAAAGATCCTAGAGCCCCGTTGCCCAGAAATCAAGTCAATTTACATTAGAAGCGGTTACCAAAACTGGTTGCTTGAATGCCAGAAGTCTTATGTTGGACTTCAGGGACTATTTTTGAGTATGATTCCAGCAATTCTTAGTGATTTCAAAGACCATTTAAAGGAATATTTATGGCCACACACAGTAACAGGTAATATATAATCAAAGTGAATTAATACATGTAAAGCACTTAGATGCTTAGTAATAAAACCAAAAACCATACACATAATGAATATTAGATTAAAAAACGAAACAGGCATGCCTTGGTAGAACAGTGGTTAGGTCAATCTCCTCTGAATCAGGGCAGACCACATACCCCTGGGTTCAAATCCTAGGCCCCAGGGAAATCAGCCAGTACGTATAACTAAATAAAAATAAGATACAGGTGCTTTTTCTCCATCTCTTTTCCTGCCTGCCTGCCTGCCTACTTGCCTTCATTCCTGCTTGCATCTTTCCTTTCAAAACCAAACCAAACCAAACCCAATCCTATGATTAGGCATATTTTCCTAAGCCAGAAGAAAACATTTGAGGGATTTATTCAACTGCTTTTC